>JAJTJO010000065.1:684377-767017 GCA_024550625.1 Dendroctonus valens
AATATTTTTAAAGAGGTGAACACCCTGTAATCATCAGAAAAGTGAAAGTAAAATGAAACCAACATTGGTAATCTTCTTCTTCAAGAAATTCTTGAGAAAATTATAAGAGGAAACGGAAAGTAAAACTGGTTAGAAGAACATCTAGAAAGTCAGTATAAAGCAGACCAGAAAAGTTGAAAATTATCCAACAAGTGTAATAACAATTAGATAGACATGTCTATTTAACAGGCAGTTTGAGAAATTGATCTAGTAGACGTTCCACCAAAGCCCCCATAAAAATTCTTCTCGGAAAGTGTTAAATGCTTTCATGATTGCAGGCAAAACCATGCAACTGATTTTATGGGAAACTAAAAAAGGTGAAAGAATCTTAATGAATTGAGAAAATCATTCGCTATTAGTGACCGATTAACGCAAATAGACGAATAAGGAAGAACACTATTGATAGTTCGATGCACTAGAAGGCATTTTGAAGAACTTTTCCTGCCCGCTTTGCAAAATGGGTCCTATATTTATACATAGCAATCAATAGTGATTTTCAAGTTAATTATTGATCAAAAATCTGAAAAGAAATCTACATTAAGAAAGGAAGAGAAAATGCAACAGAGGATGAAAAAAAAACATCAATTTAAGGCACATTTCAGGTTCTCAAAAAGCAGGACACCACTTCCCTACAAGACAAACCAAACCTAGAATATTAATGGTCCAAACACGATTTAGAAATTTTAGGCCAGAGGAAGCAGAACAAAAATAAATAATGTGTGATCCATTTCTATTGCATAATTACCTCAGAAGGGCGATAAGATTAGATACAATAAAAGTAAAGCAGAGAAGAAAAGCTTAATAAAAGCATGTAAAAATTGAAATTAAATAAAAATAAAATAGAAGCAAAGAGATAGGAGATAGAACTAACTAGTCAATTAATTGCAAGTTAATTTCTGATTGAAACTGGTGAGTTTCTCGGGATTTTAGGCCGTCGTGGAAAAAAATTGGCTTTCCGACGTTTCGCAAGCACTACTCGCTTGTATCTTCAGAGTGCGCACTTTGCGCACATTTCAGGATTTGAGGGCAATTAAAAAATATATATAAACTGAACCAGAGCTTTAAATCTATCCAAATTCTACACACTTGAGAAATAAGTGTGTGTTCAAATATGTCCAAATTCGCAGCTGTAAATCTGTTCCCAATGCGTGCAAGTTTGCGTTTATTACTGGATTTGAGCGCAATTTCAAAAATTCTAGAAACTGAACTAAAATTCTAAATCTATTTAAATTTTGCACACATGAAGCAACAGGTTTCCATCAACAATGTCCAAATTCCCAGCCGTATATCTACTCAAGTTTGCAAGTTGTATATTTTTAATCTAATAGGCGCACGTTTGAGACCATTTCTGTATTTGAGCTCAACTTGAAAAACATCATACAAACTGAACCAGAACCCCGACTTTATGGACATAGTGCATACTTAAGCACTAGGGATTGCTATATAGGCGTCCAAACTTGCAGACTCTACATCTGTACTGGTTTACGAGTTGTAAATTTTTATCCAACTGGACCCACGTTTGCGAATATTGCTGGATTTCAGTGTAATTTAAAAAAATTATAAAAACTGAACGAGAGGTTTGAATCCATCCAAATTTTTCACACGTCTGCAACAAGGCTAATACTAAAAATATCCAAATTTGTCGCTTATTGCTCTAGTTTATAAGTTGTGTATTTTTAATAAACGTGCGCGCAGTTTCCGATTATTTCTGATTTTGAGCGGAACTTCAAAAAATTCTAGAACTAAACCAGCAAACTGAATGTATCCTGGTTCTGAGCACTTGATACCTCAGGCTTTTTTCCGAAACCTGCGAATTTGTAGTCATTATTAATCTGATCTAGTCGGTTGTTATATTTAAATCAAACGCCTGCACGTTGGCGACAATTTCTGGATTTGAGCACATTTTCAAAAAATCGTACAGACTGAACGAGAGCTCCAAATTTATCGGCAGTTCCATACACTTGAAACTGAGGGTCGTTGCAGACAGGCCTAAATTTTCAGCTTATTAGATATAAAGCTGAAAATACAAGTTTACGAGTTATCCATTTTTAGTCTGACGCACGCACTTTTCTAACTATTGCTGGATTTGAGCGCAATTTCAAAAAAATCGTAGGAAACTAAACAAGGGCCCTGAACTTACCGAAATTTTGCACACTGAGTACTAAGCCTTTCTGGGTAAGCGTCCAACTTTACAGCATTAAATCTTCGTCAGTTTACGAGTTGAAACTTTTTTTGCCAAATGCGTGCAACTTTGGTGCTTGAAACAAGAAACAGTGAATTTCAAATTAGATAATTGCTGCACTAGTAAGTCAGTAAGAATTGATTTTTCTAAGGCAGGCATTTCTAATTAACCTGTGGTTTTTTCAATTCGACAATTTTTTGGTCCACCTCCTCTTGCTGCTTCTCTGTGAATTAAAGCGCAGCGGTTCTGATTGGTACTCTTCGCGTCGGTCGATCTATGCTACACATTTGGAATGTGGTTGTGCCTACATACCTAAATTTAGTCATATCTGATTTAAAGTAAATTGGTTTGATGGCCGTGCCCATTCCCCGATACAGCAATCATTGCGTGTCAACATTAATAAAATATACCTAATTCGTGAAGTTAGCCAGAAACGAAATTTGAAGGAGCCGTAACGAAAGCATTTAATCCCAACAAGGAAAACCTAATAAAATTAATTATATTCTGTGTTTATTCGATGGTTTATTGCTGAAGTTGCACGCGATTTTCTGCTTGTTAAAAGTTAAATTAAATTTAACTCTATGTGTATGCAAACTAGGCGGCAGGCGAATGCAAGGAAATACATTGATTTTTCTTGGCGGATAAACCTAGGGAGAATATTAATCGTGTGGAAAAGACAACTTGAGCAATACAACCAAAGAGTGATATATGGAAATTTTATTTTTATTTTGTTATTATAAAATTATTTAATTCGAGATTGGTGTAATTATTCGGAAGCATTGAGGTGCAACACTCTTATAAAGTCCTCTCTAATGAAAAAGTTTTTCTGGGGTTCCGGTTGAGCTAACCACAAGTTCATTACCAAGATATTAGATTCGAGCATGACCCATCGCTTTTTCGTCTTTTTGTTGACTTTAACCACTTATTGACAATACCTCGTTATATCTGAAGCAAATCGAATCAGACCCGTATAAAACAATATATTTCCAGAGCCATAAATCAATGAACTAAATCAACATTGTTTTTCGGCTTAAATTAGAATGGTAACACGTAATTATATAGTTTTTTCGGAGTTCATTTCCTTTACAAATTTCGTTGGTTTCTTCAGTTAATTTATTACATGGTTAAATAAGTCAAAATTGAATTACCTAAAAAGCGGGAATGCTATCCGTTGCTTTCTTGGCGGTAGGTAGGTTTAATCACAACCGACGATTTATTTCTATTATGTTTCGGTGGGATTGACCACAGCAGGTTGATCTTAAATTCTCTGCTGCTAGACCGCTTAATATTGTTTGTTTTCTGCGATTTTCTACTTTTGTTTTATCCGACAATGCACGGGAAAAAAAATTGCGATATTATTTAGAGCGGCACAGGCTTCTAGTTAACAGTTAATTACTTGTTCAGTTCTTGTTATTAAAAACAGTCAAATATTTGCTAATAAGCTGTATAAGAATTAGTTTACTACATTTTATTAAAATGCGAGGAAATCTAGCATGAATGTATAAGTTTTTGCAAACTTTCAATCGTTGAAATTATAATGTCGCAACATAGTTTCAGCTCCGGAGTCCAAAAGTTCAATAAAAAAACAACAGGCGATAAATGTTAAAAAAACATACACTTTCTTACTAATTTTCAGATACAATCAAATAAAATAAACAGCTGCATTTCAACCAATTAGGATCCAAAAATATCCGTCTGGCCTAGTGAGTATTCCGTGGTGGCGATGTGGATACCCGCCAACATAAATTTCATTAAAAATATTGCAAAACTATACAAAGTGTAAAAAGCGATTGCACTTTTAGATTTGCAGTCTACTTGCAAGTGGAAAAAAATCCTGCAAATTTTTCATGTCGGTTTTGTCGCAATTTTCTCAATTTCACAACTTTTATGGAAAATAAATTGAATGCGTTTTATAACCAGAACTTATCAGGGTTTCGCGGCGAAACATTCACCATGTACGAAATCCAGTCATTTTTTTAACTTTTAATTTAACGAACGGAAGAAAGAGGCTTATGCATTATAACAGTATTGTTGATGAATTCATCTTCTATTTCAATCATACACTCAATGAGAGCGTTTTTATTTTTGTACCCAACATTAATGAAAATGCAAACGGGTTCCGTCGTGGGGAATCCACACAATTATGAAGATGGTTTTGAGAATTTTCGATTTTTTTTATCTTCAAATTCACCTGGTGTCCACTATTTCCATCCAAACTTTACCGTCACCGCCACAGAAGTTAGACAGCGAAAATATTAAAAAACTTTATTTTGGTTTCAACCACGAATCAATTGATTTTTAAAGTAAATGTCTGTACTAAATATCTTTTCCTACCCTTCTTTTCTTGGTATGAATATTTAAAACCTCTTCTTCACATTAATTAAAATGTAAATCACTTCCATAGTACACAGTAAAATCAGCTATACACAGGAACAGAATCTCGCACATACTCTAGAATATTTGTTTTTCTAGTTGAATTCACCGCGCGGTGAACAGAAAAATTTGAAACCGACAAACAACCCATACTAGTCTAACACTCAATAACGTTGTTGGAGCTGAAGTAAATGCAGCGAAATTTCTACTTAAGTCATTGTTGTGTTTTAGACAGGCAAGGGGGTAGCGGGGTGTGGTGTGGGGTGTCTAAAGGAGCGCGTAGAACACGATCGTGCGTCCCAGATTAAATAATAGTTAAGCGATCGCAAAAATCGAAAAATGTTTCTACTGTCGACTTACTTGCGTTGTTCTTTCTATCTCGGTTGCAGTTCTTTATTACTTATTACAACGCAAATTTTAATTAAACTAGTAATAAAAATAACAACATATTTGTGGCGAGCCTTGTAGCACTGCAGTGTTTATGCATAGGCCGCCGCTGCATCATTGTCTCATTTTGCATTTTGAAGTACTCATACAACAATTCTTCCAAAAATCGACTGCTTTAATGATTAATGAACTAATACTGTTCATTAGTGATGAGTGAGACTGGTCTTGGTCTTGTAGACTTGGGCTTGGTCTTGCTTTTTTTGCAAGACCAAGACCAAAGCTGGTATGCAAGAACAAGAACAAAACGATGCAAGGCTTGGTCCTGCAATAATTTTGAAATTGTAGTATTGTCAATGTTATAAAATATTTTATTTTATTATAGCTTTTCATATCGTCTCTTAAAACTTGTTTCGTTTTAGTTGTGTTTTTCCAGTTTACTTCATGATAGTTAAGATCCAAAGCAATATTTTGCAACTGTTTTCAGAAAAATATACATAACGTGAAACTATTGGAATCAAATTCTAATATTTTCACGTCCATGGTGTCCAGAATTAGAGGCAGCAAAAAATTGGAAATTGAATTCGAAAATACTGTAAAAACTCCTTGAATCTATCCAACGGGTACAGATTTGTTTGGACAATCGTAGTCTTTAATCTCATTAATAGCAATATTTTAATATATATTTTTTTAAATCAGCGAGTCTTGACCAGAAAGACTCGGTTCGTTGCTAAATTATACACAAATCGCACTAAAATAAAAGAGAAAGTTTACAAAACTGTAAAAGAGTAAACGTTTAAAACATAAACTTTGATATGAAATAAAATTTCTCGAAAATTTGACGATTTTCGCAGTAAAAAGAATTGATTTATAAACAATCATATAGAAAATTTTATCATTAAATGATAGCTCACAGTCTCTTGTATGTTTTCTATGGTCTCTTATTATTGATCCATCTAGCTGTGGTTCAGTCTGTATGTTACTTTAGGAGTGAAAAAAGCTTGATTTTGTATGCACTTAGAATTTTGGACACATCTACAATCTGTACGTTTCAAATTAATGAATTAATTATTAATTTTTATATAAATTTAACTAACTTTAAATGATTGATCGGGAATTTATGTTCGATTATTAGTTTGAATTACTGCTTGACTCACCGGATATAGATGAGACAGGGGGGCAATAAATAATATGCAGAAAAACGAACGGTCATATTAGTCTGACTCCTCATTATAGTTAATTGGTAATAGGCCTAACGAATGTTATTACATTTATAATTAGGCAAATTATTTGGAATTAGGATCGTTGAATAATTAATTGATTTTTCCTTCTAACATAAGCCGACGGAATATTGGAAATACGTATGATTTTCAGAAAGTTGAACTTAACCAAAATCTGATTATAAACATTTCTGGTAGAACCAGGGTATTGCATTAGGTATTTAAGGCAAGAACATATCAAAATATCAAGGAAAGGGACAATAAAGTGACTTGAATTAAGGAGCCAGATCTAAAAAAAACCCCTGCAGCTTTCACCCATATTTTCGCTAAATAATGTTTAAACTTTTATCTGCAATTTTTTTCTATGGAATTGCGTTAATGCGACGGAGAAACAAGCAAAAAAATTAACAACTTACAAAAAGGGGTAAGATATAAGAAAAGAAGAAGCAACGAAAAACGTGTGGAAAAAAAACGTGTGGGTAAATGCCAAAATTAAGACTAAACTATATTTAGAAAATAGGATTACTATTTAAGCTAACAGAAATTCAGACGAATACAAAAACTAACGACTTCACAGCAAGGACCCTTCACAAGACAACATAGATAACTTTAACAATGGAATGGAGTACTGGATAAAACGCACTTAAATTCTATTCAATAAATTGAATAATTTATTTTAAATCCGGTAGCTTTTGTGCTCTCCTACAGCCGTTCAATAATCCCACAGTGTTTCACAACATTTTCAATTTTTATCTCAGCTCTCTTGGCTTTGTTTTAAATTAAGACTAAACTATATTTAGAAAATAGGATTACTATTTAAGCTAACAGAAATTCAGACGAATACAAAAACTAATGACATGAAAGAATGGAGAAATACTGAAAAAGTGTTCGAAGATATGAGGAAAACCGAAATAAAAGAGTGAATGTATTGATATGTAATTTGAAAACTAATAAAAAAGCCTGAAAAGGGCAAATACGGACGCGAAAACCTGTGAAAATCAAGTGAAGAAGACAAACAATCTAAATCAATACTAAAAGAAGTACTAAATTATTAAAGCAGTAATGATAAAAACACACTCAATTGTTGTTTCACTTCAAGTGCATATAAATAAAACGTAACTTCCACCTTAGACTAGTAGGAAGCTGAAGAAACTTAAACTTTCTTTGGATGAACTTTGGCTTGGACTGAAAGAAGTAAGTTTCTAAATTATATGAATTACTTTTGGTAATTAATTAAAAGTAATTAATTCCATATTGGGCTCTCGCATTTTCAAGCATCTAGCAGCATAAAATAGTTGATATTCTGAATTGTACATAGAATGGGCGCTAACCAAACGTGACCTGGCATTACATTTTAAATCGTGAGCTTTGGGCCTACACCCACACCTAAGCTGATGACTGAACCAACCAACTACGCTCACACAGCGTATTTAATCAGCTTCTCCCGGTAATAAATATGCAGACACATTAATTTGTATCTCCTCTTTTGTTCATAAAAATCCTTTGTCTAGTCCTGCCGACATTAAAAGTAGAATAATTGGCATCAGGCCTAAGGGCGTAGTATATTGTTTCGTATGCCTTCACTTGATTAGAATTTATGGGCCCAGTTTTGCTTTTATTAATAATCTGACTAACTAATTTAAAGGTAATTTGTTTGTATTTTCGAACTGTTCAAGGGTGCAGCATTAAGGTCGGATCGGTTTCGCATTGGAAATTGCAGACTATTTTGTATCGAACCACAGTTTGCGTAAAATGATATTGTGTAATCAGTGATATATAAAAAAAATATATATCTATCTATTCAAATGTTAATAAGTA
This sequence comes from Dendroctonus valens, assembly GCA_024550625.1. Classification (NCBI taxonomy): domain Eukaryota; kingdom Metazoa; phylum Arthropoda; class Insecta; order Coleoptera; family Curculionidae; genus Dendroctonus; species Dendroctonus valens. Next base: position 692,394 of record JAJTJO010000065.1, read on the forward strand.
TGGTTTAAAAAAAATTATGTCCGCAAATTTTATATATTATTAAATTCTGCACCAAAACCTCATAATTTAAATATTTTGCTCACGCAAGAAAAGTAAGAAACTAAAATGTATTTTTTTATTAATTTCCATCTAGGAGCAAACAAATTAAATAGTTCGATGTAGTTTAACTGGAAAATAACACATATAAAAATTGCTGACTGAAAATAAAATTCAACTCAATTTATAAGCGAGATATGAGTGTGTTCAACTGAAAAATGGTAAACGAAATACTTTAATTCTGAGCAAAAGACATTAAGACACTTTATAGAAAGAAGTCTTCTTCAGGGTTCAAATTATGTCTGGCCTTTACTTCTTTCAAACACTAATCCTAGGGAATGCATCACCAAGGCAAGGACTAATTAAATTTTGTATTTATTATTTATATATCATGTTACTTTTCGTTTTTTACATGTGTATGTCCACATCATAAAACCAAAAGAACATTTTTGACTTTAGTCCTATAAAATTATTTCCCCATTTCATGTAGGTACTTCAGAACAGAATTTTTGTCTCTGGGTTTCCAGAGACTGAAGCAAATCTAACTCCATTCCAAATGATCTTTATATGCCTCGGACTGAAAATTTGCATTTTAATTATCGAAAAAGCTGCGCAATTTTGAAACAAACTCCCAAACAATTCCACCCGAAGTCTCACTTTAGATGGGAAATATTTGTGCATGGTTCGCCTTAACAAGGACAGTGTGGTTAACAAGAATTAATGATGTTTTAACTTTTGAAACTAATGCAGAACCAATTTAAGTTACACTACCCTTCAGGAGCCACCAGGTAAAGAAACCTAACAGTTCGTAAACGAGCTACGGGCTGGGTCTGGTTGCTGAGCAAATTGGAAAACATGAGGATCACGATGGGCAGTTAATTTTTACGATTCCACCAGTCCATTTTTTTATTAGCTGCTTGGCGCATTAATGGTGGGACAAATGAAATAGTAATACATGTCATTAGGATGATGAGGGGTTTGCGTAGCTTGTGTCATTACAGTCGTTTAATCCGTTTACTGCCTGAACCTAAGAGAATATAAAAAGTATTCTGGTGCGGGTTTATAATTTCGTTCCAAATTGCCCTTCAGCTCATTCATGGGTATTCACGGTTTGCGGGATGTAGAAACAATCTTCTAAAATTTTTACAAGAAGTTGAACCCAAACCGTTAATTTTTTAAATCGATTTTTTTGGGTCTAGCCAGCAAGTAGAAGCTGAATCGGGTTAGTTCACTAACTAAACCTCCACAGTCTAAATCAATTACTTGATTCTTCTGCACAACCGTCTGAGCATCCAGATGTTAGATTTGGATTCTATTCTTTCAGTAGACAATTGTAGAATAACCTCCTTAATTTTTTACTGTTTCTTCTCTGTGATTGCTTTTATATTTTCGTTGTTCAATTGCAAATTATATTATTATACCAGGTTTAGTAGCAGTCTACATTGTTACTGAAGCAACAGGTTTTCGGATATAAAATTATTTATTCTGACAGTGATTCTGTCCAAATTTACTTTTCGGAACTTGGAATACTCTTGTATAAACGTGCGTACTGCCGGTGGCTACTTATGGCTTAGAAACCGTCACGCTTGCAGAAAAAAGCGCAGAAAAGGCTAAGAGTTACCCAAAGATCGATAGAGAGGAGAATACTCGGTATGAGCTTAAAACAGAGAATCCGCCAACGAAATCATCAGGTAAAGAGCAGGCCTAACAGATATTATTCAAAGAATAATGCCACTAAATGGCAATGGGTAGGACACGTTGCAGACAGGTGGACAATGAGACTGGTACATTGGAGACCTAGAAAAACAAAGAAGAGTGTGGGAAAATCGCAGAAAAGATGGTTGGACGATGTCAAAAGATGCACAGGAAGACAATGGTTCCGAGTAGCACAGGACAGAAATTCGTGGAGAGTCCTGGGAGAGGCCTTCGACCAGCAGTGGACCGAGAAGGCTGAAGAAGAGAAGATGTCTTCTGTTGAATATTTTGTAAACGATAAGTGTGTTAAGGTTATACTATTTGTATAAAGCTCTGATGATGAATGAATGTGATTACAGTTTATAATTTTTAAGTCAATTTGTACTGGTAGTTTAAAGAAATGTTGTAAAAGCCACTGTTTGTGTAATGATCAGAATTTATGAATAATGAAACTAAACTAAAAAATTAAATCTAAATAATGGAAACGATGACTGATGATAAGCTTCCAAACGGATGAAATAATTTCCTATTAAGTTTTGACATTTTGTCAAACTAGTCTGTTCTTATAGAAACAGGGGGAAACATTGTGAAAATGGTGTGCTAGAGTTGTTTTAAAGTATTATTAAGCCGAATGTCCGGTTTTTTTGTAAGCTGTTTCCAGGTTAAGGTAGGAAATATCGGGACATAAAAATATCAGAACTTTATTTAGAAATTCTTTTCTCTCACCTCCTAAATAGCTACGTCTACAAATATAGAAACTTTTCATTGAATTGAGAAGGACTCGACTCGAAGTCTGTCTGTCTCCGGTCTACTACGTGCAACGTTCTAATACAGGTAATTTCAAATATATTTTTTAACAGATTTAATGAGTTTTTTCACGGTGAAAAAGTGGAATTAGTTTGAATGATTTCTCCGCCTCTCAACGACGGTAGAACTGGCGCATCCAATTGTTTGCTGACCGACAGTTTGGGATGTTCGGTCGAGCAAAAACAATCCACAAAATCTAATTTTGATTTAAACCGTTTATAATGAAACGACAACAGAACACCCGTATTTTTCTCAAAGGCAAAAACAATCGTCAAAAAAGGCGGATAAACCTTCAATCAAGATGACGGGAAGTTCGAAGTTGTACGCTCCGGCGATTGCTTTGTTACGACTGTCACGGTTCGGGAAAAACGACCGATGTCTTTCAAACAAAATTAACTTCTGCCTATACTGAGACAATTAAATTAGTGAAATAAAGGCTTGAATTGACCATACGATGCACAATATCAATGGACTTGGTTCTATTTATTGAATCTGTCCAATTATCTATAATAGTTGCCAGTCACAAATTCATTTTGTTTTACGAAAATCGCCGACTTACCATCGCGGATGTTTTCCAAATTTTCAATAGCTTCGCCAATATCCACTAAGCTTCTTATGGAAAATACGGATTTGGCAGCTCGAAGTTTATAGTTCTCTTGACTGGTCAGCTCTTCGTCTTGGGGTTTTGTTGAAAGATCCATTTCGAATGTTCCCATTCATATCTTTTAGTTATCACAGATACAGTTACTGGGTCGAGTACTACTGAAAACTACAAATAATGTTATTAGGTTTTATTCGTAAAGAGAAAGGGGAAGTGTTTTAATTTAAATCTATAATGTCCTTAAGAGGAGTTTGGATTTTACTAAAGAATGGCCCTTAAATCCATTTTTTTAATTCTTTTAAACTGGGAAAACTGGGGTTATGCAGAGTGGTTCTCTTCTAAAGTTTTAAATAGAAAAACTTTGCAAAATATCACGATTTAGCTAGTTTGCATAAAACTGTTTTTTGCACTGGTCTTTCATGGACTATTCCAAGCCAATTAATTGGCATTTTGCCCAATTGTTGGTACGTTTGTGGTCGTAAATTCTATAATACAAGACTAAATCCGGTACTTGATTACTACACTCAACATTACTGCGCTATGAGACTCGATATCTAGTCACGCGCTATCGAAACTGGCACTTATTATAATAAATAAAAAAACTAAAATACTCTCATTTCTTTTTTGGAGTTAAAACGACCAGTAGCAGCACAGAAGGTGAGCACGAAAATGGGCAATGAATGCAACATTCTGAACGTTAAATGGAACTCATTAAAATTTTTGTCAACACTTTGTGAGGAAACACTGCGACACGATAATTAGTATATTTCTAACTGCGCATATTTCGCAAACAAAACTTTCTATACAGAACGTCTCAAAATTGAAATACCACGGGCCTTTTTCCGGACAATTTATATTTTCTTAATTATTAATAATTAATTTTTAAAGTGACTGCAGGTTACCTGAGTGCTTGGACAGGCAAAAATACCCTGTTTTCTGTAGAAAAAACATTCAAAGCAATGAAAACCATTAAAATAGTGGATTACACGAATTTAAGTTGAAACATCTGGAGTTCAGTTAAACGGATTTTAAAACGTTCTGCGTTTTTTTGGTACTTTGCAATTTAAATATTGTTGGATTATTATAAGAATGAAGCACGGATTACTTAGAAGAACAAGAACGTTTCCGATGCATAACTGAAGCTGAACAGCAAATTAAGAAAACCAATAATGCTCTTAAAGCAATAGAAGAAAGTAATCTTTTGGCTATGAAAAATACCTAAAACTAGATCCCGACGAAAAGCCTCTAGGGAGAAAATGGCACTAAATATAAGCACCGATTTTGAGGAAATCAAATAGGGACAAAATGTCTTTATATATTCAAATTAATAAAAAAATAATAATTTTCTTGACTAAAACACAGAGTATTCAATAATAAAGTGTCCAATTCGATACTGCAAAACCCCAGCTAATTTATCTTCTTCTGCCACATAAGAAATGAAAATAAACAAAATCAATCAAAAGGCAATGGATATAGGATTATTTTTCAAGCATGCCTTTTTCCTTAAAGAAGAACAATGTATTGTTCGATTGCTAAAAAATACATCGGTTTGATCCTCGCTGAATGCCTGTAATTTCTTGGCTTTGCATGCAATCTATTTGAGGAAAAAAGTTATTATCTTTGATATATCTACTTTGTTCATCAGTAAGTGGTGAATTTAAGCTTATGCTATAACTAGAGAAGTACAAGTTTAGAACTATATTTTTTATGTTGATTTGATAAACCATTAAGAAAATACACACTATTCAGCTTCTAAGAAATATATATTTGTGTTTTACAAAGCAATCAGCTTTTAAATTAGATTTTTTTCAGGTTGTAAATAAAGGAACAGTACGAAAAATAGTACATTTTTGTCTCACATCTTTCTTTATTCTTGAGGAAGCAGTTGCAATATTTCAATTATTATTTTATTAATTAGAAAATGTCAGCTTTCTGAAGTGATTTTGATTAAAAAATCATTTTTACAATGAATTTTTTCGGATTTATTCCTGCTCATATTGCACATTATTAAGTGGCCCTTTTTTAAGTTACTTTTACTTAACTTATTTACTAAGGATTGAAGGATTTTCTCATTTGTTACATTAAATTGTATTATTTTGTTTGTTCTTAATAAGAACTCTTGCGCTTGTCTATAATTTAGCATAACGACAAAGTTTTGTAGTTTTTCTAATTCAAAAATGCACTTAACGGTGCTTTCGGAGCCCTAAACTGGAAGTATTTTTCAGTTCTTAACAGTGAACCGTTTTCTGAAATGCAAAAATTTGTTGTTTGTTTTCCAAAGGCCTAATTTTCAGTTCTGCATAGCTTCAACTTATAGTAGGTATCCAGAGTCTTGTTTTTTGGCATTTATCAAGCATTTACATGGCCATTTTCAATACTGCAGCATTTTCCAAAATGGTAAAGTTCTATTCCGGAGTTTGAAAAACCCTAAATAAAATCAACTTTGCGACTCATTCCATGTCCAAAATTTTTTGGTACGTCATTAAACATTTTTTGCGAAGGTTTGAAAACGGGACTGAATTTCTCAAAAAAGCCTTTCATTGGTGGGCCTTAATTTCTATAAAAAATACAACAAAAAGAACGTTTTAGTCTTCAGATGGATGCTAAATGGATACTCAATATTACGAAACTGTAAATGTTAGTATACATGTCAAGAAAGCCAGTGGTTTTAAAAATATTTTCTGGAAATTCTTAACAGGCCGAAATTTCACCTTTGCGTGGTATTTGGTAGGGGGAGGCAAAAGGTCGCTATCACAGTATACCATCAAGACTAACCCAAAGGAAAGTACAAGTATCAAAAGATTAAACATCATAACATACCACGTGAGAATACTAGTCTCCGAAGAAAATATGGTTGAGCTAGAAACCGAAACACAAAAGATCAAATGGGATGTTATCGGACTCAGGAGTAGAGGCGAAACCCTAATAACGCTAAAATCCGGTCGCTCATTCTATCATGCCGGAGAGGATGACAAATCAAAGGGCGGCATTGGCTTTCTCATTAATAAACGACTGAAAAATCAAATTGAAATGGTTTAAGAAGATTTCAACCCAAGTAGCCTACCTTGTAATAAAACTAAACACAAAATGTACTATCAAGATTATACAGGTTTACGCCCAACGTCATCTCACACAGATGAAGATACGAACATGTTCTATGAAGACGTAAGCTCGGCACTGAACAACATAAAAACACGGTTCACCATGCTCTGCGGCGACTTCATTGCAAAAATAGGGCTAAAGTGGATAAATCAGAGACATGTGTGGGAAATTTCGGGTCCGAGGGAAAAAACAACTGGGGGGAGACTATGCTGGGCTTCCTACTGCAGGATAACCTATACCAAATGAGCAGCTTCTTTTGTAAAAAGCCTCACAGAAGGTGGACATGGGAAAGTCCAGATGGCAAGACCAGAAACGAGATCGATTTCATAGTCACAGACAAACTGCACATCGTGGAAGACCTGACAGTACTAAACAGTGTAGAAATGGAAGCGACCACAGAACGGTACGTTGCAAGATCCGTATAGAACTCGACCGAGACCGGTATAAATTGATAAGGAAATCATCCAGACGAATACGAACAGATCCAATAGATATCAAAGATTTGCGGTTCACATTACAAATTCATTGGAAGGCAAGGTCCAACATAATACATACATCAACAACTGGAACTGGGAAATAACCGAGGCTTTAAAAAAGGCCACCACTTATTTTGCCCAAGAAACGAAAAAGAAGAGAAAATCAGTCAAACTACAAAGGACTTGATTCTCGAACTAAACCAAATGAGAGAATCTAGAAACACCAGCAATATAGAGATGAGAAAGGAATAAGGAAATCTCTAAAGCAATCAGACGGAACATTGAAACTACCACGGCAAAAAAACTCAAGAAACAATAGAGAAAAATAGAAGTATAAAAGTATTGCGCAACAATCTCGCCTAAAAAATCAACATGGCAACATCACTTCAAATCGAGATGAAACCCTGAGCATCGTGGAAGAGTTCTATTGCGAACTATACCGCAGCCGCATCCAAGAACCCCTAAATTTAAACATGGTTACACAAGAACGAGCTGTCATAAATCAAGGCTCGGAAGAAATGCTAGACATGATAGAGGAAATAAAGCGAGCGCTGTCAAAGATGAAAAACACTAAAGCACCCGGAGAGGATGAGGTGGTTGCAGAAGCAATAAGAGCTGGAGGTCCTCTCTTACCGGAGAGGGTGCGAATGCTTTTCGACCTATGTCTACACCAAAGCACTATTCCAGATCAGTGGCACGAAGCGACCACCATACTACTTCATAAAAAGGGAGATAAGCAAAGAGATTTTTGCAAATATTTCAAAAGAGCTATTAGATGGTGCATAAAATTGGTTCCTTCTATGTTATTGTTATAGGAACTCTTGCAAGTAATTGTTTTCATCGTGTTTTGTTTCTCCGATATTGAAAGTTTTCAAATTGTCACCCTGTGTATCAAAGGTAATAATTCAACCACACTAATTATGACTAAGTGTTTTCGTAATGTCATTTAGAATAGATAAGGTTTTCCTTTAACTTATTTACACGTAAATTTGTACCCAATACATTAAACATGGGAACGCGCAACTAGAAAGATTATAATTAATTGCCATAAAATTTGAGGTACGAATGCAAATGGCAAAATTTACCTGAATGTTTCAAGTTTTTTCATAGCGATTATTGTATACTAATTGGCAACGATAAGTACATATTTTCATATAAATCGACTATGTAGTTTAAGTAGATAACTTAAATTGTAAAGAATTATGCGCATACGAACCTCAAGGAAGGTAACAATGCGACATGATAACGGTTATTAGAAAATATTACTATGTGTTATCCGAAACAATATTTTACGCCAATTAGCCTGAAATGTATGCAATTATGTACACATTTGAATATGGGCCTGGAAATAAATAAATATTTGGTCATATATTTCAAACTTTATTGCTTACTTTCCATGTTTTACATTTTGACCTGTAACATTTTTTATATCAAATTATTTTTTCGCTAATTTTTTAAACGTTAAACTCACAAAATTTGCCAATTTTTACGAATGATAATAAACTTATTATTTGCCCAATATTGCAATTATTCAAAGTTAATACTCGATTTTAAAACGTTTGCATAAACTTAAAAAAATTTCGCGATTGAACTGTTTTATATTTGATTTTTATTAGGATGATTCATTATTATTTCTGTTATCTTTCAATTGTTATTTTAATAATAATTTAGTATTTCTTTATAAAATATTACTCTTTCTAGTTAAGTTTCTGAAAGTCCTTAAAATGTTCATCAATTTTCTCTTTTTTGACAAAACGATTGCTCAGGTGTGTCGAAATGTGTTATAAAAACACTACAATTTCCTCTAAAAAAAATAAAGCGGAATACAGTTGACATGAAAACAAAGGAGAAATATAAATTTTGCAATATCAAACCATGTTTTTCATGAAAAAAATAAAACGGAGCATAAATATTGCAATTCATATAAAGAATTTTATGTTTTTCCATTTTTGAAAAATCACAATCAAATATGATACTGAAAACAGTGCCGTTGGGAATCAATTTTATTTCAAAACCTGCAAAAATAAACATGAAAAGTTAAGAATTAAGAGTAATAGGCATTTTTATAAAAATAGAGCTTTTCTGTAGTTCACAAATACAATTTTACACAAGAACTGGTTAAATGAAGCAATTTTAAGTGTATAATCAAATAAAGACACAATATAAATTACTATTTTTGCGAAGATGTTATTCTTAGTCGGAGCGTAATTTATAACACAATAGACAAAAAAACTAACTAAAAATCCAGGAAAAGTGAAACATTGCAAGTTTTACAGGGTGTGAACGAAACATCAGGCTGGTAAACTGAGAAAGAATCACTGAAATTCAGGCAAGGGCTGATTTCTTAGAACTCGTTAAACCTTTGCCGGAGCGGGTAAAACACACTTGCAACCCGATTTTCACAAATTCAATACGTGAAAACCAGCGCTAATCGACTATTGAATTTTCTGACAGGGCTTGTACTAAACATCAGTTATCAAATTGAGTAAAAGTCATTCGAAACTGGGAAGTTTGAGTGTCTAGAAGCTGTTAAACATTAGCCGAGCCGTTGCCTTGCAAGCTCGATTTTGAAAAATTTATAACTCATACTCTGGAGCAAGTAAAAGCTGGAGACTATTACAAAGTACGGAGAAAAGTTGAAGCTTCAAACTGAGAAATGATCATTCGGATACACAAAAATGAACACTTTTTTGAACTCCTTAAACCTTAGGCAACGTCGCCACACTAGACACTTACTTATTTATATGCCCATTTTTTTAATCTAACGCTCCAAAACTAGCGGAAGTGAAATCCAGACATTTTCATTTGCAGAAACTCCCAAACCTCAATCTTAGAAAAATGCACCCGAATTCAGGACAATTTTGCGTTTTCAGGAACCTTGTAACCTTAGGCGGAAGGACGTTACACTCGACACTTGCAATCCTACTCATATTCAGAAGTTCAAAACTGAAAAATCTGAGCAGGTAGAATCTGAAAATTCTCACAGGGTGCATAAAAACAAAGCTTTAAATTCACTAGCATTTAGGCAAAACGTGGGGTTTCAGAAGCTGTTAAACTTTAAGATCGTCGGCGACATGCAACACACTTGCAAACCGATTTTCAAAAATTCAAAACTCAAAATCTGCAACAAGCAGAAGCTGGAAATTGCTCCAAGGCGCGTCTAAAGCTTGAAGCTTCAACCTGAGAAAATATCATTCGAATCCAGGGAAACGACGCCTAAAAAAAAAGCCTAAGGCAGAATGACGCCGCACTATACAGCTGCATACCCATTTTCAAAAGTTCCAAACCCAAGAATCTAAGCGGGTAGAATTTGCAAGTTCCGAAATGTGTACGTAAACTATTAGTCTTCGAACTGAGAGAAGCTCGCTTGAATTTATGCAAACCTTGAGTTTTCGGGAGCTGTTAAATTTTAAGCGGGCCGCAACATGCAACACCCATGCAAAACGATTTTGAAAAATTCAAAATTTATCGCAAGTACAAGCTGCAAATTGTTCCAAGGCGCGTCTACAGCTTCAAGCTTTAACCTGAGAAAAGTTAATTCGAATCCAGGAAAATGCTGATTTAAACAGCCTTTAAACCGGAGGCGGAAGTATGTCGCACTAGGCACATGCATACCCAACAGCAGAAGGAGAATCCTGACGTTTTTTTTTCGTCAAAACGGTCAAGATTCAAACTGAGAACAATTCACTTAAATAGAGAAAAATGCTGCATTTTTGCAGCCTTTAAACCTTCGGCGGAAGTACGCCGTATATAGTACTTGCATAGTCATTTACAAAAAATTCAAAACCCCAAAAGTAACAGAAAGGAGATGCTGACATTTTTATTCGTAAAAACCTTTAGGCTTCAAACTGAGAATAATTCACTCAAATACAGAAAAACGCTGATTTGTTAGCAGCCTTGAAACCTTAGGCGGAAGGAGGCCACACTCGAGACCTGCACACCCATTTTCAAAAATTCAAAACTTAAAATCCATAGGTAGGAAGATTCTGATATTTTTATTGGTAAAAACGCGTAAGCTTCAAACCGAGAACAATTTACTCAAATCCAGGAAAATGCTGATTTTTTTGCAGCCGAATTAAGTCTTAGGCGAAGGTGCGCTCCACTAGACAATTGAATACCAATTTTCAAAAGTTGCTATCGTATAAACCAAAGCATGCCAAATCTGAAAATTGCTACAGGAAGCGCAAAAAACATAAACTCCAAACTGGCAAAAGTTCACTGGAATATTAAACATTAAGAGGAAATCATAAATAGAGGTAAACCAGAAGATAAAACTTGCCCCATCTTCAAGTTAAGCTTAAGGGTTAAACATTGCTCATTCTACTTTGACGGAAAATAAAATATTTTAAATAATCTTTAAGTATAAATAAAAGTGAAGTCACCTAAAACCAACTTTTGTTTTTGTTGTTATCACTTTTATTTAGTTAATAGAAACTTTGAATCCCAATACCAAACCAAATAAGCAAATCTGGTTGTTGTCGTTTTTTTTTGTCCGAAACTCGGAAATGAATCGAACTATTCAAATTCGAACTCATCAAACGAACAATGGTGATAGCAACAAATGGCAATTTGTAAATCAACTTACAATTAGTGAATGTGAATAATTTTGAAAGGCATAATATCCGTTCCGAATTGTCCGTTAAAAATCACGACCAATCGTGTCCGCTACATCGAAGAGACATTTGAAATTCGAATCAAATGACAATCGAAATCCACCGCGAAGAATCGATAACAAATAGAAAACAGTAGGTACAAACGACAAGCCTTCACATCACGCACAAACTGTTACCAACGCTGGGTTACCAGTGGGTTGGAGCTTACGTGAGACCGCCCATGGGCGCGGCCCAGTGAGTACTCATTAATTATCGCCCTTGTTACTGTCTATTTAAATAAACGTATAATCTGCTCTTATAAAACTGCTATTGGACAAATGGTTTATTTAACTAAGGTCATTTACTTATTAATAGCTCGAATAGGCAGGGGTGACAGAGGTTGGAATTATGATGCAGATAAAAAAATTATTTATGAAGAGCTGTAGTAAACGATGTCAAATAATTTGTATGATTTTGTGTTAATTATGAATATTTATGGGCTGATATAAATTTTATTGTTTCAGTTAATATGGAGGGAGTTTTTTCTTCACTTTTCTCTATCTCTTGTCGATTTTGTTCATTATGTTTTACCAGTTAATAGGCAGATTTTTATGGCGTTTTATTGGCATTATTCGTCAATTTCCTATTGTTTGTTTGAAATTTTCAACTATCTTGTTTCACTTCACGTTTGATGTAAATGTGATTAATTCAAATCTGAAAGTACGCGTAATTTTACTAATTTTGGTACTTGTGTTGATTAGATTTGCCCCACAATTTTTTTTCTTCTTCAACCTGCAATTCAAATGAGATAATCTTTTTTTCTAAATGTGCGTTATTCAATCAGTTACCTCTCTAGGGGTGTAATCAAGCTAAATTTCACAAAAGGACACTAATTATGTGTTCAAATAATATCGCTTTACGTTAGTTGCTATGGTCAGAATTCAGCGCTGAATACCAGGAATTTTATTTCGACTACAGAATTTAAAAATTTATAGTTTTGAACGAAACTCCAATTTTAGATGACATAGGCATCTGTTTTATAAATATTTCAACTTTTTTATCTATGCGTTATTATCTAGCTTTTAATGCCCTTCTCTTAATTCTATCTATTAGTTGCTAACTTTTAATTTTCAGGATTTTAACATAATATTTTAGAAAATAAGTGATCTTTTTCTTGAATGATGCAATAATAATTGAAACTTAGTTTTCTTTCTTGCGGATTCGGTCTGGGCAGTGCCGAATCCCCAAGAAAGAAAACCATCTTTCAATTATTTTAGAAAATATGCAAATTTTTATTATCCGACAAGGGTATTTGGTTCAGTATAAATTTATCAAATTTCTACATAATTTAAACATCTCATTTAAAGAAAAACCTATAAAAATACACCTTTGGATACTAAAATATTTCATTCAATTTAGACAATTCTCAGATTGTTTCTAATGGTAATGGTAAATATAATTATTCTTTATTCTTTTGTTTATCAATATTTTCCAGTTTTTTTAGTAATGGGACTTAATTTTGTCATTTAGACACAGGCCGAATAAGTTAATTTTGTAAATTTTCGTCTGATACTGATGCATTAAACCTAATTAAGAGCCGAAAAGAAGAATTTACCTTTATTGAAAATAATTTTTTCATAACGTTCCGATTCTTCTTTGAATTTAACTTCCGGTTCTTCTCCTATTATAAAAGAGAGAAATATTTTATATAAAAAGTCATGGAAGTCCCATGTTTAAAATTCTGTATCCTTAACACCCGACTATTTTTTTTTGATAGGGTTTTTTACTTGGCTTTTAAATATATTCAATCAGATCTCCCATAATTTTGTATGAGAGAGTCAATTCCCGATAAATGACAAAAATTCTATGCATTTTGAAAATTTGATTTTATTTACCCCCAATTATGCTCAATTCAAACATAAATTTTAATCGCAAATTAAAATTCAAAACAAACGTGATAATAAAAGATTAAATTCAAGAAAAAATGATGAAACTTTGTTCGATATAATATTGATTATCAAAGATATTCAACTTCGGAGAAAGGAAATGGGTTCAAACCTTGAAGATGTAATTAGGATTTGGCAATTTATTCACCGAAAAAAATTAATTAAGAGGAAAAGGTTAAGTTTTCTACTGAATCAATTATCATCTCACAAGGAATTAAACTTGTTAATTCAGGTTTTAAGGCTGCAACATAGCAATAAGTTAAAATAAAGTTGACTCTTCCACAAGAAGACAAATAATAATATACGGCATGTCCGTTTTTGGAGCTCAACCAAGGGGATCTCGGTAACCCTATAAGACACGAGATTGGTTAAATTGGGGCAAAGTTGCGCAATCTAGAGTTTACCATAATTATCTATGAAAATTTCGAAGTTCTGCTACTTCCGGAGATATCCAAATAAAAAACCGAAATTCGAAAAAGAAGAAATTTTGTCAAAATGCCTTTTTCCAATGAAGAAACACGAGATTTGTTAGAAATGTATTACTCTTTACATCGAAATGTGCCAGTTACTTCGGAAACATGTCAACAGCGATATCCAGAAAGACAACGACCAGCTCAACATTATTTTCTGTTCCTCCATAGACATTTAGCCGAGTTTGCTGCATTTTCTAAGCCTAAAAAATGCGTTCATAGAGCAAATGAGAATGAGGTGGAAATTTTAGAGGCGGTGAGTGAAATGTTAAGCTCTCATCAAAAGTAATAAACGGTAATACACTAAATTCTCCATTAGATTCAAGATAATCCTTCCAACAAGAGCTATTCCAGTTGAAATGAACGTATCTCATCAGGCAGTGTGGAGAGTCTTGAAGAAAACATAATTAACATAACATAACAGAAAATACCGAACGGAGGGTAGCATTATGTGGAAATATTATGGCACTGTTGGAACAAAATCCCCATTTTCTTTCTAATGTGATATTCACGGACTAGTACATGTTTACAAACTCAGGCATGTTCAATCGTGACACTGAACATGTCTGGTCTATTGAAAATCCACACGAGCACCAAGAACGACGACCACAAACATGTTTTGGGGTAAATGTATGGGTTGGATTACTTGGCGATACAATCTGCCCATACATTTACGAAGACAATTTGAACGCAGATGGGTATTTGCACTTTTTAAGGACCTGCCTTACCGATTACATCGATGACAACATTTCTCTCGTCCGCGTGGAAAACCTGTGGTTCCAGCAAGATGGTGCTCCACCACATAATGCTAGAACAGTGGCTGATTATTTCTCTGAAATATTTCCCGGCAGAGTCATTTGCAACAATTGGCACATACGTTGGCCGGCACGATCACCAGATCTTTCCCCTTTAGATTATTATTTATGGGGAACTATGAAAAATCTCATTTATAAGTCTGTGCCCCTGATATTAATGACCTGAGAAGGAAGATCATCACAACCTTAAAGACCAAAATGTAAGAAGACGCATAGATCTGTGCTTGGAAGTGGAGGGTGAACCCCACAGATGACAGAGTGATCGTCTGTGATCTGTGGTGAACCCTTCGAGCCGCTCTTATAAATCCCTCTAAAAGTTTAGTTTCAGCCAGTGATGGGCGTTTACATGTAGATAATGATTGTCTACGTTACTATGTAGATAATGCGTAGAAAATACGTAGACAATAGATTTATGTAGAGAATAATGTGGAAAATGTACATATGAACATGTAATAGTCATATCGCCAATTTATTGGCAAAAACCGTCCTAAACAAGGAATGTACAGACAAAATTATTAGCATTTTAAAAGAATTCAAACAAACTGATTTAGAAAAACCGGTTGTAAAAAAAGGAGGCCACAGACTAAAATTACCGTGTGAAACGCGTTGGTGTTCGTATAGAGATGCTTATTTTTCTTTTTGGGAAATTTAAAGTTTATGAAACTTGTTGCAGCAGATGATACAATAACAAAGAAAATAAAAACAACTCATCTTCTATACGATGAAGAACTTGTTGAGCAAGTTAGAAATAGTATTGAACTCTTTGATCTCATTTGCAAGTTGATTAACACTAGCCAGAGTTGCACATGTTCAGTTGCCGATTCAGTTGAGCAGTGGCTTAATTTAGAAACAGAACTTCCCGAAAATTTTAGAAACCAGTTCAAATCACAAGTGGAGCTAAGGAAAAATATGGATTTAAATAATATACCTTAACTGAGTACTTCCTACATCCTGCTTACGATAACGGAAAGCTATCAAAAGATCAGAAAGTTGTCATTAACAATATTTTAATTAAAGCGCTGGACGCTGATGGAATTGAACGCTTAGGCGATTTTAAATGCCACAAAGGAATATTTCATAGACTTTATGAAAAAAAACATGCTTAAACCGCTGGTATTTCGGAATACTTGTGATTTGGATCATCCAAGTTTGGCGTGCGTCGCTAAAAGATTAGTGCTAATCCCAGCTTCATCAGTCCAACTTGAGAGAGTATTCTCAACTTGGTCATTGATTCACACGCCCATTAGAAATCCCCTAACATTTGAGAGATCAAAGAAGCTAATGCATGTGTATTATACACTGCGTATTCAAGAAAATGGCCTGAAGAATATAATCATCGATGATCTTCAAGAAGGCGAAGAAAATTGTTGATGAAATATGTAGTTAGATATTAGTTTATGTGATTGTGTTGATAGCTTTTTTGAAAAAAAATATTTTGAAAAGTTTATAATTGATTATCATGTTATCTGATTATTAAATAATTGATATGAATTTAGAATGATTATAGTATTGGAGAACACGTTTGTAAAACTAATGTATCTACATTTTCTGGATTATCTACATAGTTTCATTATCTACATGACTTTGGCCATGTAGATAATTGCAATTGTCTACGTGTAGATAATGGTGTATTATACATGGTGTAAATTACGCGCCCATCACTGGTTTCATCCTATGCAAATTTTAGAAAAATAGAATTTTTCCGTTTTCATCTACTCAAACAGATACAGAAACGGTCCAAAATGTGTTGGTTAAACAAAAGAATGGAGCAGAAGGATTTATCATGTCTATTTCCAAGCGCGGTGGATTCTTCTCTTCTATGCGATGAAAATGATATCGAATTTGAGACATTTTCAGCCATTCGATTTTTTCTACTTAAAAGGCAGGACTTAACTTGTATATGCAGGCTGAAGTTTTGAGTTAAAATGTCAAAATATGTAATAATTTTCAGTTAATTCGTGACAGAAAGAACTGTGTCTGTTATTTCCCAAAGTCGTTGAATATATTTCCTTAATATTCTACAGATACTCATGTTCCTCGCATTCTTCTCCAACTTGCAAACTTTTATTTGTAATTAACGTCTTCTAACTAAAAAGAAAAAACATTAAACCAAAATATATTTCAACATCAGAACAGCACTAAAAACCTAGTCGATAATTACACCCTGCGTTTAGATAAAATGTTAGGATGGAAAAATAATTGAAAGTTAATTTCAAGCCAAACATTGTATGCACGCGTTCAGGGTTTTTGCTACAATAAAATTTATGTAAATTTTTCGATTATATGCAGTTTGCGAAAATAATTTTAAATTGAACTGCTTGAAAATTACAATCTAATGGTGGTAAATCTGGATATTTTGCCAATCAGTAAATGGTTTTACAGTTTGTGATTTAAATCTAAAACATCTACAGAAATTTAATTCTGAAAAAATAATATTGTGCACATTATGTACATAAGAAATAATACAAGTTTGTCGTATAAATCAGATCCCAAAAAATTATTTATTGAGAATCTGAATGGTATTAAATTTTGATTAAAATAATGCAAATACTTCAGTAGCGAATACCTCCGACAAAAGTCGCCAAAGTCTGGTAAATTTTATAAAAAATGGGCAGAAAATGGTCTTTTCTTAGAAATAAAGATGTTTACTACTACTACTTTTATCAAAACATGTCCATGTCCATAGAATTGGCAATATATTGGGCTTCATTAAATAAAAAGTGAAGATTTATAAGTGAAAGTTTAGCAATTATGTTAAACCATGAGTGGAATGAATTGGACAGACTGCACAATATCTGGGCATTTTGGCGCACGTAAAGCAGCTTAATGTGACGCATTATTTTTAAACATTTTATATTTAGAAAATACATTTTATTTATTTTTCATTATACAGAACTAATAATATAAATCGGTAGTGGCTCCGAATAAAAAATAATATAAATTCTCTAATTGCGAGTTTCTACATACCGAAGCATTTTTCCTGTTACTTTAATCAAGCATGTGAAGTGCTGTAAGATAAGCATTGTGCCAAAAAAAATTATACAAATTAAAACAGTTTAATTTTTTAACCAAGCTAGTTATTAAACTGCATACTTAATTTATACATCTGGCTAATATGCCGAAAGCGCCAGTTATAGATTTTAAAATCTGAAAGGAAACATTACACTTTATATTTTTTTATGGCGATATATCATACTTTTAAAGACAGTGTTTTATTGTTTAACTTCGATCGATTCGATACGTTTTCAGAATTCCATACATTGAGTTTCATTTGATATTTTTACTTGGTTTATAAAATTCACCTATAAGCGAAAAGAGTTGCTTAGGAAAAATTTTTTCAACATGTTTCAGAAGAAAGATAAGGACAATGTGCAGAAATATATAATTAAAACATTTGCCTTTGGTTAACATATGAATTTTCCTCGAAACATATCAAGAAAAAAAGCGCTTAAATTGGTGTGTCTCGAATCTTATATGAAAAATTCAAATCATTTTGCCATCAGTGCTCAGCAAAGAATTTATACGGAATTAATCATCATCATCAGCCTGCATACGTCCACTCTTTAACGTAGGCCTCTTCCATAAGTCTTCACGTTTGTCAGTCTTGAGCTCTTCGCATCCAGTTTATCCCCGCTTGGAGCTGGGTATCGTCTCGCCACCTAGCTTTGGGTCGACCTACGCTCCGTTTTGATTGTCGAGGTTGCAATTGCATGACCCTTTTCGTCCACTTTATGTCATCCCTAGCAACATGACCCGCCCATCGCCATTTGTTTTTGACAATTTGCTCCATCTTATCACTAATGCTCACGATCAGCATTCCTCCTTCCATTGCTCTCTGGCAAACCCGGAGGCGGTTTGCACTGCCCTTTGTTATTGTTGTAGTTTCGAGTCCGTACGTGGTAACTGGAAGTATGCAAGCATTATAGACCTTGCGCTTGAAGTTTATGGGGATTTTTGACTCTCTAAGAATATGCCCTAGTTTGCCAAATGCAGCCCAAGACAGCCCGAGTCTTCTCGAAATTTCAGCCGTTTGATTTCCTGCCCCGAGCTTAATCGTGTGTCCGAGATATACGTACTCTTCAACAAGCTCTAGTGGGTGTCCGTTAATGGTCGTGGCGATATGACTTTGGCTCATGATTTTTGTTTTTCCCAGGATGATCTCCAAACCCACAGCCATAGATGCCTGGTTCAATTCCTGCATCATCTGTTCTTACCGATCCTCATCACTACTTGCCAGTACCATGTCGTCTGCAAATCGAAGGTGGCTTATATACTCCCCGTCTATGCTAATCCCTTTTCGTTGCCACCATGAGTTCCTAAAGACACTCTCCAACCCGAGAGTAAATAATTTAGGCGAAATTGTATCACCTTGACGTATACCTCTTTTAACGTAACTAGATCTTCTTGTATTTTAACGTGAAGGCTAGCATGACTGTAAGTATATTCGATGATTTTTGCATATCTGAAGTCAATTCTAGCTTCATCCATGGTTTGCAACGACGCCCACCTTTTCACCGTGTCAGGCGCTTTCCGATAGTCGATAAATGCAAGATGGAGCGGAACGTGGTACTCATTACATCTTTCAATCAGCGTACGGACAGCTTGGACGTGATCGATGGTTCTGAACCCCCTTCTAAATCCGGCTTGTTCTGCCGGTTGATGGAAGTCAAACTTGGCACTCAGACGATTCGTTATAATTTTTGTAAAAATTGTAAGATATGGACAGCAGACTTATCGGTCTGTAGTTGTTAATATCTGTACAGCCGCCCTTTTTGTATAGTAGGATCACCTCTGCATTTCCCCAGTCATCAGGAACTTTCCCCTCTTCGAGGCACTTGTTCGGAAGAAGCAGTATTGCTTTCTCAAGTGCTACACCTCCCGTATTTATCATATCGCACGTTATCCGGTCTTCTCCAGGGGCTTTTCGGTTTTTCATTTGGTGTAAAGCTGCTCTTAATTCCGATACATCTATTAATGGCATGTCTTCTGAACCTACATTTGTGACCTTTCTGTTTCTGGGATTTGGAGGATTTGGAACAGATTGGCTATAAAGTTCTCGGAAGAAGTTCTGAATGATGTTCTTGATGCCCTCTTTCTCTGTTATAATGTCTCGATGATTGTTCTTCATTTGGTGAACTAAAAGTTTTTCTTATAACCTTTTGGATTGCAAGGTTTTCATTTTCATGCCGTCCTCTATTGCTTCTTGGATTTGCTGGGTGTTAAACTCTCTTAGATCTTTGCGTCGTGTGCTTTTCGAAATTAATATTGACAAATAAATGTAGAAATAACATTCTAAAATACAAAAAATACATGAAAATTGCCGTAAAATTGCGAGAATTTAAAACAAAGACAAGAGAAATAATGCAATAATATCTTGTGATAGAAACTGAAAAAAAACCGGTTGATATGCGCAATATTCAAGATGCTACAGATGAAAAGTATCCGGAGTAAAAGTATGCGGTATAAAAGTATAAGGATGAGGAACATAAATGTATGAAAAAGTTCCGAAGTATAATCATTTCCATACAAAATAAATTAAAACTATATGTTTTTCGAACGGATCCATTTAAAGTAGACACTTTTGCGGACCAAATTTTGTTTCATCTTTTCTAATGTTGCTTTTCTTTTTTTGTCTCTAGTCTTCTATATCATTTGCTTCGTCCATAAACTGTATTTTACATTTTCTGTTACAATAACGCATATTTTGAACCGTTAAGCGTAAAACATTTCAGAGCTTCAGATTGTTTTTTTTTAGTTCTGTTCTGTTTTTTGCTAATTTAGCATAAGGGTAACAATTAAATATCTAGATAATATTTTTTTCTATTGATACTCTCTAAATTCGCGTTTTATAACAGCGGGAATAAAATTGATTTAATTCATCAAAAACTTCCCTTTATGTATGGGTAACTGACGTCTGGGAAAATGTATGAAAATCCAATACAATAAGCTAGTTTGTATGCAAAATATATTAAATATTGACACTATTACATATTTAAATCACATAAAATATTACATATTTTACAATATACAGTTGTTATCCCAGTAATCATCCTCTGTATCCGGCTCCTGGACGAGTATTGCCATCATCTTCTTCTGGATGAGCTGCATTCCATTCGAGAGACTTCAGAATTTCTGGAGGAATTGGGGGCGCGACAGGCAAATGTGCACCTAAAAATCAAACAATAAGAATACTCACGATTATTTAATACCAAAAACTGGTTTATAAAGTTTAATACATTAAAAATAAGCGCGAAAATTTCAAATATTAGTTCGTATTTGTAAGCGGAGTAGATATATAAAAATATTGGTTGGTTCAATCGATTAAAAAACTTGCTAAATGTTCGTCAATAAGGCAGTAATGAAGGCGTCTGGTCTTTGTAAAACACTCAAACTTAAACGGCATTATTTATTATACCTGATGGTTGAAATCCGCCTTCATTTGCAATGTATTGCAATTGGATTGGTGTCCCGTCGGGTGCCGTATATTGAAATGACCCTTGAGCTTCTTCAATCGGATCTTGAGAATTTGCATTCTTTAATTGACCACTTTCCTGGGCGGCTATTCCGTTTTCAGCTTCAAAACTAAACAAATTATACGACTATAATTAAAACTAATCTTCCAGAGAATCGCTGTTTTTGGTAAGTTTTTATGCGATATATAATTAATAAATTAAGTATCTTTAGCCATCAAAAACAGCAGTTCTGCTTAAAACTATTAAAGTTAAATTAAAACAATGAAAAAATTAATGGTTTTGATTAATACTATGCAATTAATATAGCAGCACGACAAGCTATTGTTTTAGGTTTTGTTTATTATTCATGATTTATTGAAGTGGCCTTCACATGCCAATCAATTTCTAAGAAAGGTACTTAAATTGTTGCTTTTTAACTAATTAAACTAATGAAAATAATGGACAAACATTTATAAAATTGCTAGTGATGCAATAGAAAAAATTGAAAATTTAGAGTCTTTAGAAGACAAAATAACTGATTTTTCAGTTGAGCAAATAGTTTTGCTATTTGTCTTTGTACTTTCTCATTATTTTTTTTTATACAAATTAAAATTGTTCCTTTACACTAATCCGGTAATTTCCCTGTAGAATGTCTGCATTTAATTCAACATAGTTCTGAAAAATACCTTTGTGAAATGTACACTTTCACAAGGAAGAAAGAAACCACTTTCAGTAGATCCAGGAATCGTACTTATTATTTTTGAAGCAAAAAAATTCAAGAAGTTTTCGTTCTTCGAAAGCTTAGCTTATTAGCCCGAGAAACTTTTCGGAAATCCGAAGAGTTTTCATACAAATTAAAGCCCGTATTTTCTTTTCAAGTTCTAATTTTAGCATAATTGTAAGTTACCTCCAACGATATGAACCATCAATTCCAACATCGTTCGTTTGACTCAATATTCTAACTATTTGTCCTGGACTTTGCGGAATCGCTGCTACCGGCCTGTAAGGACGTTGTGCGGAAACTGCACAAAGAATTGTGACAAAAACGAGTAACTGAAAGAAGATAAAAAAATATAAATAAATATCAATTTAAATACACCAATAGATTCGAAGACTTGCACAAAACTTATTCTTCAAATAAGAAAACTTTCTGTCTATTCATATGTACCATAATTTGGCCTGTAGGGATAGTGTTCCATATATTTGGATTTTTCTTTTGATAGCAAGCCAATGAAGAATTAGAATGTTCGAAAAAGTCAAGTTTTGATTGCCTGTAAAAATCACAATTTTCTTTACCTGAATTCTTTTACACATTTCTTCACATAAAAACTTAGGAAATATATAAATTTTAATCTATTTTATAAATTAAACAGGATTTTTGAAAATCATCTCTAAAGACCAGCGAAGAAAAATCTTAATCCAAACTTTAAGCAAATAATCTAAAGAAACTTAAGAATAGAGGAGCTTACCATTGAGTGCATGATGGAAACGTTTGTTCACGACACTGTCATAAAATGCAGTTTAGTAGGAATTTATATTATAGTGTGCGTTGGGCATCTCTTTTTACCATTTTGTAAGACATTTCTTTAGGCGAACATACCCATAGTAACGTCAATTATTATTCAATTGCATATTTAAATCAAAGGTTATTTTCATATTGCCTATTTCAAGATGAGTTTAAGAATGCAGTTGCAACCACAGGCCCGGACTATGGTTGAATATCAAAATAATCGTTGGTATAAAATATCGCAGTTTTTGGAGCTTTTTACTTTCATAATTTAGTTCAAATGAGTTTCATAGTTGAAGCTGAAATAGCACACGATGTAAAAGAAGAAATTTTCAAGAAACGAAAAAGTTATCAAAAAATTGGGAACTTAAACAATTTACTATTCACGTTTTTTAAAGACTCCAGTCTTACGATTCCAAATTGGAAATATTCCTTCTGCTAAATTACCGGCTTTAGTGATCAAATTTTCACCATGTAAACGGAAGAAGAACAATCTAGCGGTGTTAGATAGAGGTGGTTTTGATGGCACTTTCGGTCTGCTATACATGAAAAAATTACGACTTTTTGTACCCGCACAAAATGCGAGCTTACATTTCAACTCTTTATCTTAAACTGCTTTAATAATGAAATATAATTTTTAAACATTCACTTTAAACTTTAAAAATTCACTAAACACATACGAAACATCAGGGCAGAAACAGTAAAGAGAACAAAACACTTCCGATTACTAACCTACAAAGACAGAGGAATTAGCACAAACACCGCCACCAAAATATATAAAGCTATTTGTAGACCCTTGCTAGACTATGGACATATACTCATGACCAACGGAACAGAAAGGACAAAACGTTATATACAAACAACAGAACAAATTGCACTAAGACTAATAACACAAACGACAAGAAAAAATTATTTTATTGTCCACTAGTCAGTTGCGTTTGTAAGTGTTCGAGTAGCGTTGATGTAGGGAAACGGAAGCGGGATTGTCTGGTTGGTCTTGTGAGACAAAGGGGATTCAGTATGGTCCAGTTGTAGGGGTTGTTTGTCCATTTTGTCTGTAGATGTATGAGTCTTTCCGAAATCTTTGTCATGTTTGTGCGTTCGTATAGTAGTTGGGTGGGGGGTTGTGTAGTGGGTTTTGGTTGTGTCTTATTCGTGTTATTAGTCTTAGTGCAATTTGTTCTGTTGTTTGTATATAACGTTTTGTCCTTTCTGTTCCGTTGGTCATGAGTATATGTCCAAAGTCTAGCAAGGGTCTACAAATAGCTTTATATATTTTGGTGGCGGTGTTTGTGCTAATTCCTCTGTCTTTGTAGGTTAGTGATCGGAAGTGTTTTGTTCTCTTTATTGTTTCTTGCCCTGATGTTTCGTATGTGTTTAGTGAATTTAAGTTTGTGGTCAACATAAATAGCTATTATTTCCAGTTTCCTCTAAAGCATTTTGAAACCACTTTATTGAGAAATAATAAATTACACATACACAATGATTTGAGACAAGTCAAATTGATCAAGCTTATTTTTAGTTGTTAGACAAAAAACATTTTTTTTTCAATGCAACAAGCAAATTCTTCATATTTAATACGGTACTGTCGTATAATGCAGAAACATGGTGTAATTATGAGCCGATTAATGATGCAGAGCGAGGGTGGCAGATACATTATTCATCGCTATGTAACCCCATCTAACATGACTTGACTAATATTCATCAAATATTATTGAGCGGAACATTGATGACAAATTGTTGGGAGTTATTGCAGTAATTACATCGTTTGCAATCCTTGACCTCCCAAGAAGTAACGCAGTTAATTGCAATAGTTTTCTTGCAGTTAATTGCAATAGACGCCAGGAGTCAGAGAACAAAAAATCCGGGAAAATGGAGGAAATTGTGGGGAAATATGCCATGAAGAAACTAACGATGTTTAGCCACTTGCAGTATACTGGAGAAATTGGGGCCTAAAATCATCAATAAAAATTTTGAATAACAATGTTTCAAACACAAATTCTAATGGAAGTCAATGAAAAACAAATTTAATACTGGAAAAACCTTGTGATTAAACATTTTGTGTAGACAATGAAAGCCCGATCTGATTACCTATTCGCTGTTGCTGCAACATCCTGTTCTTATGTTGTCCCTGCAAAATCTCGACCTTTTCTAATACAGTCTATGCCATCTCATGTTGTAAGTAACGTAAGCTGACTTATTAAATGTCTAAACGGCTTAGATGGTCAACTAACACAATATAAGGCGAAATATACATAAATTCCTTCAGATGTAAATGATGATCAATTTTATTCGAGATAGTGTACGAGATTATAAATGTCATGATCGCATTTCACGAGTTTAAGTTCATACGTTTTCCTGGGAATATCTTCATACCTTTGAATGACCTCAGAGTGAAAATGTAACATTCTACAGGGTGGCCAAATTTACACCTTCAATGTTGGATTTAGGAAGACTATTTACTCTTCAGAAATGGAATAGTATTTGAATGCAATAAAATGTTTCTCACAATTTTAGATAGCAAATAAAACTAGCAAATACCCAAAACGGCTTATATACAGAAGCAATGAGAGATAATCAAACTTAGAAGAATTGCAAATGATCAAGTAAGCTCTGGGACAATTTGAGGGCAGATTATTTCGTTTATTTAAATAATTTTATGTTTCATCTACATATTATTGATCCATAATACCCTAGAAATGATACATATAATAACATCCATAACAACCAGCTAGAAAGGGTGGTAGGGGAGAAGCCCAGGACAAAACACAAAAAACCATTGGAGAAGATTGTGAAGATGCTATGGAGAAGAGAAATACTGCTAGACTCAAAATGATTCTGATCTTAATCTTGAAATATGTTTAGGTAGTTTATGAAAATATAAATATAAGTCAAATTTTCCAAGAGGAAGATTGTCTTCACAAGGAAAATGTAGACAATTCCTGTTATTAAGAATGATACAGATCGATTAGAAAAGTGTGCCACACGGTACATCAGTTAAGTATGTGTTACAACAAAAATAATAAGGATGATTCTCCACACCTTGCTTACGAGAAGAGTTTACCTTTCGATGTAATTACGGGCAGGTGGTAAATGCGCTTGATGTCATGAAGGCTATCAGCCGAAGAGGCTCGGCTGATTTCTCTAAAATATGACCAATTTTTGATAATTATCTGGTCATGAATCGGCGGTTTCAATTGCAAATTTAATTGAGATTGTTTAGTAGGTTTGCTTTGAATGATTAAAATGTTGCGCCATGAAATTTCTGTCTATTACCCGCTAATATTTTTTGCTTATTCAAGACAAGTCAGTCTCTAAAGTGAAAGTAGTTAAAGTTATCTAAAATTAAGAGCTCATTTTGCTGTAAGTTCGCCACGGCCCGATACATTAATGCTCATCTTTTTAGCACCCTGTTTCAGAATAACGCAAGGAAAATGTTTTTGGATAGCTTGAAGCCTAGACTTTCAAAAGGTACTTTATCTTGACATCGATATACAAAAAATGAACCGTTTTCCAGGAAAAGTCTGCTATTTTAGTACATTTTTAATTAAATTAAACTTCTTTTCGAAATCGAAATAAAAAATACCTGAAAGTAAAAATATTGAAAGGAGGAAGTCTGGACGAAGCAATAGCCGAAAGAAATCTTCAAGGCAGGAAGGCTGTGTCCATGTTGACCGGTATACTATGGGATAAATACATTACAAAGGAAAACAAACACAGAATAAACAGCACAATAATTAAAAGTAAAGTAACCTATCTTAGTGAACTGTGGGCTATAAAAGATAGAGCAGAAAAAGCACTAACAGCTACAGAGATGGACTACTGGAGAAGAGCGGCAGGAAAGTCAAAATTGGAAAGGATCAGAAATGAAAGGATAAGGGAAATAATGGAAATAAAGCTCGAAATTGTAGATGACACAAAGACTGGACAACTCAGATGGTACGGACATATGTAGAGGATGGGCCAGGACCGACTCCCGAAAAATGTACTACACTGGACACCGCAGGGAAGAAGAAGGAGAGGAAGAGCACGGAAAAGCTGGAGAGATGGTATAGACGGAGAGATTCAGAGAAGAGGACTGGAGGGAGGGACCTGCAGAGACCGAGACGGTTGGAGATTGGGTATCGAAAGACGTTGTCAGAGAGAGCCGATGGATATTTATATATATCCCTGTTCATAAAAAAGTGATACACTACGTATAGTACTAGTAGTAAACATCTTTATTAATAATAAAAGGCTATCGACCTATCGGTCTTTCTGCCCTGGGTAAATTAAAATAACATTTATATGGAAAACTAAAAACTAATGTATATAATGCAATTAACAAACATGTACATGAATTATGTCTGGAGATGCTCCAATAGGGTTGAGGTTGGGAAGAGGAAACGCGTTTGTCTGGTCGGTCTTCTTAAACAGAGGGGGTCCAGGAAGGTGAGATTGTGAGGGTTGTGTTTCCATCTTGATTGCAAACGAGTAGTCCTTCCGAGATCCTTGTCAAGTTTGTGCGTTCGTAGAGTAGTCAGTTTGGTGGATTGTGTAATGGGTTTGCTGGGTGTCGGATTTTCGTTATCAGTCTCAGTGCTATCTGTTCTGTTGTCTGTAAATGCCGTTTAGTTTTGTCAGTAGCGTTGGCGAATAAAAGATGAGCGTAGTCAATTAGAGGTCTGCAGATTGCTTTATATATGATAGCTGCTGTCTTGGTGCTGATACCCTTGTTTATGTAAGTGTGCGGAAGTGTTTTGCTCTCTTGGTAAGATCTGTTCTGACGTTTTGTACGTGTTTTGTCAATTTTAGTTTATTGTCCATTGTTATTCCTAGGTATTTGACATTGTCGGTGGGTTTGATTATTTGAGCGTCCGTGGTGATGTTTGGAGAGGCTGGTTTAATTCGGTGATTTGAGAGGAGCAGCCGGTTTTTGGATGCATTTAGTGTGAGCCTCCATTTGTGGAACCATGATGTTATTGTGTCTGTTAGTGTCTGGAGTTTGTCCACTGCTCTGGCAGGCGTTCTGTCATGTGCGATAAGGGTAGTGTCGTCAGCGTATTGCAGCAGGTAAGCGTTTTGGTCTATACCTTCTTTGTCTTGTCTGTTGTGGTTGTATATGTCATGGCAATATATGTTGTAAAGCAAGGGTGAGAGTGGTGAACCCTGAGGTAAGCCTTGCTCAGGTGAAAAGGGGATAGAGTAGTAGTCGTTAATTCGTACCTCCAGTTGTCTGTCTTCGAGTAGTTGTCTAATAATATGTATTAAGTAGTTTGGAGTGCCAAGTTTGTGTAGTTTGTAAAAAAAGTAAATAAAGGCCTTATTTATGTCTAAAAACAAGCTGGCAGTTTTTCCTCCGGTCAGGTGTGTGGTTTGTATGTTATTAGTAAGAACAACAAGTGGATGTATAGTTGAGTTTTTAGTCTTGAAGCCACACTGGTATTTTGGAATATGATGTCCCATTAAATTATGTAATCTGTTTTTTATTATGTGTGCAAACAGTTTGCTCAACCCCGGGAGTAGCGTGATGGGTCTGTAGTTTTTGTTATTGTGTCATCTAGTCCATTCTTTAAAATAGGAATTATTATACCGTTCTTCCATGACTTGGGTATTTTCTTAGTCGTGATGCATTCGTTAAGTTTTCCTAATATGAAGTCGTGTGTCTCCTGTGCTAGATGCTTAAGGACCTGGCTTTTAATATTGTCTTTCCCGGGTTTCCTTCTTTCTCTTACGACTAGCAAAAACCCATTTCGAATGAATATACATTGTTTACAATACATAAAACGAATTAAAAAAACCTAAATTTATGAAATTTTGGAAAACAATTTATATTGAAAAATATAGACGAGATAAAAAAAATTGGCCATCGGGAACAGATTCAGCGCATCAAAATCTTCATATTTAGGACATAATTTTTTGAAGGAGGATTTGTAAGGATGATGTAAACCGGTGCAATATTTTGTAAAAATAGGTAAACTTTCATGATTTAGAGATATCCTGTACGAAATAGGTTCGTTTTATCGACTTCAAACAGAAGTACATTTTAGTTTAAGCTAGAAGCTACCCAAAAATGTTTTTTCAGCGCTATTATGATACAGGTTGCTTAAAATATGAACGTTAATGTGTACAAGCTGCTCGCTCCCTGGCGAACTCAGACAAGAAAATGAGTTTCGGAGACACTGTTTCAAGAGGCCTTGACTAGTATCTACATATTAAAAAAATATCAAATTATACCGAGTATTATAAAATTAGTTTAATAAAAACCGATTTTAAGCGGCGTCTTTAGAGGCCTATATCTTGGTAGGGAGGGTCTGTATAAAGTGTTTATAGTAAGTTATCATGTTATTTTGACATCCTGTTCATGTATCTGAAAGCATGTCCAAATTTTTCTAGACACTTTGTATTGTACATATTAGAAGAGACACACGAAAAACAGCACAGAAATAACCACAGACCACCAGCTTTATTTCCTAAACTTTTCTCAATATCGTGTGGCAACATTAAATAGCAGATTAAATTTAAAGTCCACGAGTGAAAAAATCCTCAGACGACCATTAAGCAGTTTACTTATTACTTTTGTTGTTAAATTTTCTGCGTAATGCGAATATTATTTAAATATACTGACACACTCTAGTAACATTTAAATATTAAAATCCGTATATGGCCAGCAAACCGATAACACCTGATGTACGTCGTAAATTTCGCGAAAATCATGTCAATTTAGATTTGCGTTTACGATTAAATAATTAACGTGGAATTACATAATGAAATCCATCCATAGGTCATTGAAAGATGAAATTAGGTAATTACTAGAATGACTGTCTATTAACACACATGTGAGAACAAGCGCCATATAATTATGCCCTGAAACATTCAGAATTCTTTGTGGCCATGCATATTTTATGTCAAAGCTGATGAAGTGAAATGAATGAATGTGGACAACAAGTGAAAGTGGATTCTTTGTGAATTACGCGGTTCTTTGGAAATTCCGTTGACAGTCAACATTTCCTGCAAACACCATGTAGATAAATCAATCACTTTGTCAATTAAATCTTATCAATAAGCGTGCGGATCCATACGAAAGAGCTACAGGCTGTCGGCATCTTTGTATCATTAATTATATAAAGCCGGCGGTCACGGTTCAGCCAGAATTCACCTCTGCTTACAAGCTGTTGAAGCTTTAAGTGCTTAATGTATTTTTTTATAAAGCAGGAATAATTCAGCTTTAAAGCGCACCCTCGCAAAATCTTGTTGAAAGAATCTTTCAAATCTGTACAAAATTTGATGGTATTGATGAAGATTTGTCTGTCCCAAATCTGAAGTGTCTCAATTGACATTGAAAAAACCATAAAACAATGTAATTTTTTTTATTATGGAATTTATCATGGTTTTTTCAGTTGTTCCATCACAATAAATGTGTCTCCAAGAAGAGCCAAGGTTCAACAAAAATGTTGTTTTTAAACTGGATTTTGCATCTTGGCCTCGGATTTCAATGGTTTTCAACATGCAAAGTTTAACACAATTTCGGGTCTGTGAAAGGAACAAATCACCGCTACAATTTTGATAAAGTTTTCCCCACAGGTCCAAAAAAATATCTATTTAATTGCCAAATTTTAAGGACTTTATTTGGATTTAGCCGTTTTCTAAATATTTGCATTTTCGGATGTTCTCAAGGGACAATGCTCTAAAATGGTTTGGGCCTCAACAAACTTTATCTAATTGGTGCGATAAACCTCTGGAGATGCAAGCCACTCGTGCTTGCGAAACGTCCGGAAGAAATTATTTTCACGACGTCTTTTGTCTTGAAAAAACAGCACAGTTTCCAGCATTAACCACGAAATCTTAACTAAGGACAAATTGTATACAATTTTGCACGAAATAATGACTTAGAGTCGAATTAATTTTTGCGATATTTATTTTTTACGTTTTCTTCCTTAGGTCCTTTTAAGGATTTTAATATGTAGTAAAACTGGTGGAAAGAAAGAATAAACGAGAGTTAAATAAAAAGACCGGTTAATTTGATCATAAAACTTCGGGTCAATGGGCAATTTAAACTGATAAACAAACTGAAGTATCGAAAGTAATACTACAAATGGTGAAAAACAGCCGATTTTTTTAAATCGTGTTTTACGTAACTGAGTTTGTTTACGATTTAAAATTATAAATTAAATAGCACAATTAGTCGATGGTTACAACACATTTGTCCAAAATGGCAGGATTTTAATATGAGATTTTCTGTAGACGTTTTTCCGGTTTTGAAGACTAAAAAAGGATGTTGGTAATAAAATAAATAAAAGAAGAAAAACATGTGTTTTTCTCCCAGTTTAAAGAATTTTCTTCCGATCATCGAAGAAACTTTTATTTTATCCTGCTTTAGAGAGACACTGAAAAAACGAAGTGAACGTTATAAGGTGACTGTAAATGTTAATTTTAATTATTCTTCATACAATCATCAAATACGGATTTGATAAACTCAATAAAAACTACAATACATTATTCTTCTGAACGAAAAAAAATAGTAAAAAAGTAAAGAACACTCAAAGATGAAAACTGTTTCTAAAAATGAGAATCGCACCATTTTAATGTGTGAGTCTTGAGCTTAGAAGATTCCCATTTGCGTTCAAATTAGGTACACATCCTTGTCCAGTTTGCTTCAACAGATCAAATGGGTCAAACTGAGATATAAAGATCTGTATTTTCCATAATATTTATTGACTCCTAAATTTAAACACAAATTTGTTAACCCATGGTGAATTATATCTACAAGGTGGTCCTCAACTGATGTGCCAAAATTCAAAGTCCTGTTGTTTAGGCAAAAGCTTTCTTATCCGAAAATTAGTAGAATCCGAGGAACAGGGTGCTAAAGTGTATGTAAAATTTTCGTTTATTTTTACAAGATTCTTAACCAGTTGAAAAATAATCTTGTTAACCATTTAAAAAACGATAAATTTTGTCACATTAATTGAGGACCACCCTGTATATAAATTACAACTAATTGCAAATGAAAGCTTCTTAACCCCATAACATCCTCTTATGATTGTGCGGCCAGCAAAGAATAATAGTCAGAAATCACTCGCCACGCTTTAGTTGCCATAAATCCCTCTGGTGGATCCTCTCCGGTTCTAGCGTATTCTAGAAGGACAATATGTTGAGTTACTGGTCAACCATCTTCATTTCCACTTACTTCTCATTCTAGTGCCGGAAATGAAATCAAAGTCTTCTTTCCTTTTGGGCTCGAAGAAGGCCATCGCTTTTTTGCCAGTATCATATGCCGCAACTCTGAAAGGAATTATTTCCAGCGATGTTAAACCTGGTGCGATCTTAAGAACGCGAGCTCCATGTGTGGCATCGTATAAGTTGCCATCTGGAGTGGCAGTTTTACCGTCTGGATGAGCAACACCAGCTGGATCGCGTCCCACTATGTAGAAATTCGCTCCAGCTTCCATGCGAGCTTTTGCGTGCCATTGCACCTAGAAATATTTACAAAACTTGATTTTTATATTTATATCACTTTCAAGTTCTTCTCAAACATAATAAAATTGCCAATAAAAATGTTCTCATTATACAGAGTGTCTTGTTTAGACACAATTAAAATACAGTGAGTCCTAGAAATAATGTTAAATTCAGTGGTGTGTTTATTGGAAAACAATTTCGAACCCCTCAATTTTATTTTTAAATGCGGTTCTTTATGGTAAATGCATTTATACTGGGTGATCCAAAGATAAATTACGACTATCAACTTTTTTCAATTTTGAATTCTCCAATGAATTGAATGAAAAACTGTATGTATCAAGTTAAAAAAGTTTACCTCTGTTGGACCAGCATACATCATAGGACTGGGAAAAATTGCCAGTACAGTAGACTGTTTATCTAAAACATTATCATCCAGTACAGCTTCATGTTGCTCCATTCGAACGTTTAGGGGCACATCATCCTCCTTAGTCCAGCCTCCAAGCGGATTTAACAGTAAAACGGGGTTGTTGTATCCTTTTTCTTTCAGCTGCCTGATTGGCGTATGAATTACGATGCAATAACTTAGTTGATTCTGACTAATACTACCTTTTGGTGTCTGTCATGAGTAAAGCATGTCCATTGTGGATGGGGTTTCTCAATTGGAAAGCAAAAACCGCATCAGCTTTCATCGATTTGAACTTATCCCTTAATTCTTTGGGGGTGAGCCGGTATTGGTCTAAACCGTCATTCCATCTGACTCTTCGAATCACTTCCAAGTTTCCCCCAATCAGCCAATCTCCAGATTCGTAAATTACCTAAAGCACATAATTAGATGAAACAGGGTGGCGCAAGGAAAACATGTTTTCTGAATAAGAGGTATTTCTTCAAGGCAACGTGAACCTTGGATTGCTTCTAGCTAATAAAATTGCTTCTTATAGTGAAATTGATAATAAAAAAAGGATACAAAGTGCTACAATTTAGTAGTACAACACATTGACATAAAATGGAGAAATAAAAAATTATACCTTGATATGTGGATGATCTGTATTAGTAGTACCGAATTCTCTAGCGACTCTTTCTTCTTTTCTGTACCAATAAATCTCCGGCTTCCTCAAGACCGCATAGAGCTCGTCATTGTGATATAGAGCAACTGAATCACTGTTTCCTATTGTTTCTTTGACAAAGGTTGATATTGGTAGAACAATTGGAATACTTTGGTTCACGATGTTTCCTCCGAAGTTTATAGTGTTGAAATGCAGCACCTGAAAGGAATTCATTGTATTTGAGGACTTTATATGTGTTTTTCTTTTCATCAAATTAAGCAAAAGAAGACTTATGAAATAGTATTTAAGCAAAGTCGATCATCATTTGTACTGTACAGTATAGCAGTAGTAGTAGTACTGTGAGGGGGACTCGATGGGTCCGGCGAGTAGGACATAAAAGCTCTTTTCGCCATTTCTCCTCGATCCATCCCCACTTTACCACTCCAGATCTTCGCCACCCAGGCGTCCCGTCTCCCTGACAAAGGCAAGGATTCGTCTCCACTCCAAGGAAGACAATTCCATGCGGGAGAGTGTGGAGGCCCCAAGGAGGTGCCTCCTAGTAGACGACCAATCATGGCACACTCCTAATAAGTGGTAGGATGTTTCCTCCGCCATTCCACATTGTGGGCATACGGGACTATCACCGATTCCTAGTTTGTGTAGGTGTCTGTTCAGACCACAGTGGCCTGTCCTGACCCCAACCAGAGTTCTCATGACCCAGCGACTCCTCGACATCAACCATTTGGATGTTGCCTTGGCATTACTTGGGGTTTCAATCAACTCTTTGACTTGTCTACACCCTTCCGCCTTTCTCCACATGTCTGTGGTGCCTCTAAGAGCCCAGTCATTTAAGAGCCCTGTCGGTTACTTATCCTTATGTGAGGTTCGGCAGTTATTGGGCTCTCAGAAGATCTGAGCCTTGCCAATGCATCGGCCCGCTCTTTTCTCGCGAACACAATATGCGCTGGAATCCACATGAGGTTTACTTGTTTCTGTTCTGCCACTTTGTTCAGGATATCCCAGCAATCATGAATCAGTCTACTGCCAATCTTAACACTTGAGAGCAGCCTGGCTGTCGGAGTAGATCTCGATCACTCCCTCTAGTTCTTCTGAAACTCTCGATCACTTCCTATCTGTGGCAACCTCGAGGATTTCATATATTTCCACCTGAAACACTGTTGTGCGGAGGACGCTTCCCTGTTGGTTGTCACGTCTGCCCTAGACCATCCGATATTGGACGCCCGTGAGCCGTCGGTGTACCAACATTGCACCAACTTTATTTTGTTGGGATTTCCACCGTAAATTTCCTTTCGAACCTAAGTCCGCTGTCAGGTGGGACCACCTTGGTACCTAGGATTGGAAGATCCTGACGCATGGCGGTCCCTATTTTTACAGTTTTTTAGCAGAGTTTTAATTATATTCATTTTTAAGTACTTGGAAACTCACCTGAAGATATTGATCTTCCCTCATAAATCCAGGTAGAGGAGATGCCCATCCTTCGCTCAACACTTGCAGCCATTGCAAATCAATAGTCGTCATATCGATTCTCGGCAAATTATGGGATTCCATTTTAATAATTTCACTTTTATCTTTGGACACAAACAGTTCTTTTACTGCAATTGTACTTTGGCTGCTAAGGCTGCTACCGTATTGCAAATCCTTGGGGATTATTCCCTGTAATGCCAGGAAAGTTGTCAAAATTGATTCTTCCAAGTTAATTTTTTGGAAATTTTAAAGTTGTTTATTTTTTTACTAGGAAAGTTTTAGAGTCGGTAGAATTCGACTTTTAGTAGGCCAAGTAAAATTTCAATTTAATTTTTACTCTTACTACTTGCTTAATAGTTTTATAGAAATTTCAGTATTTAACTAAAATTTCTCAATGTGATCTGATTTGTGTCTTCTTGATTTTCGCATTTGCGTGACCAATGAATAATTGCACTTTTATCTTTGAGTTACTGGCGTTTTTAGAATCTTTTTCATTCAATATTATATTTGGTTTCCTTAATTTCTTTTTCTATAATGCTAACTTATTGTCTTATATTACTATCTTAACTTATAAAAGTCGTACATGCGCTGTGAATGGTTGTACATTCTTCAGTAACGAGAATTTATTATATTTGGATGTATCTTTATCGTTCATGTTCAAGTCCTTAGTTTGTCTTCTTTTGGAAGTTTACGCTGCATTTTTTCTTCTCGTTTTAAGTTTCTTGTTGGACTCACCTAAATGTTCCTTCACCACAATGAATATTCCTGTTGTTTCGATTTCTTCAATTCAATTATTATGAAGTTAATTCAATACAGTCAGCAAAATATACACAATTATTATGAAGTCAAATCTGTATTATGTAAAATACTGGAACTTCTCCAATTTCTTCTCCTGATTGCGGTTATTTTTTGAGTTTTTCAAACATTTTTGCCAGTCCATTAAAGATTTTCGAACAGATTTTGTAGATTTCACGTTCATTAATTATAATATTGATTATTATAATTTAATTAATTGATTATTATTTTTGCTTTATAATACCACATTGTCTGTGCTAGATTCATTTAAAGCCTGCTTCAGCTTAGTCTTGAATTTAGTGATACTCAATTGCCTTCAAATTTTTAATGAAATTGCATTTTTCCATTTCTGAAGTTACGCAGTTTTGATTATTTATAAGGCAAATGCCACTTTCAGTCTGATTTTCAATATTTAATTTTTCTGCATTATTTTTTGTTAATAGTCGTTTCATGTTAATAAATTTTTATTTAATTCAAATAATAAAGCAGAAATTGAAATTTTAATGAAACATAAAAATAAGGAAGTCTTAAAGATTGGCTAAAGCACGAATCTTATAAGAGATTTTGTTTTTGAATACTTTTTAGGCTCAGAATCTGTTGAATTATTCCAGCCAGCTAATGCTTAAAACAGTGCGTAAATAAATGAATAAACTGGAACTTACATTTTCACATAGCATTTCCACAACTAGCTGAACGCACTCATCTATAGAACTTTTGGTTGTTTTAATAACAATGTCAGGATTTTCGGGTGTTTCATAAGCCTGATCTACACCGGTAAAGCCCTTAATTAAGCCTTGCCGCGCTTTCTTATACAAACCTGCAGAAAAGTAGGAAAATTCCTCGATTAAGTGATAAAACAAAACCTTTTTCCATGGGTATTATTCCTACCTTTTATATCTCGTTTCTCGCACACTTGTATGGGTGTATCAACAAAAACTTCGAAAAATTGAAGATTACTTTCCTCATGAGATTTTCGAGCTTTTTCTCTTTCCGATTTAAATGGAGACACGAAGCTGCAAAGGGAAATGTGTCCGGCATCGGCAAATAACTTCGAAACCTCAAAAATTCGTCGGACATTTTCTTCTCGGTCTTCTTTTGAGAAGCCCAAGTTTTTATTGAGGCCTACAATACAATCAAGTTATAACTGAAGAAATTGTATTGTTTAATTCTGTGCATTTTAATTCGCTTCACAATACTGATATTTTATAAATAACTACATTTTACAATATCCAATTTTTACTGGACCAGAATAGAAAAAAGAAATTTATATTTTTTCTACCTGTTCTCATATTGTCTCCGTCCAAACTATAAGCTGGAATACCAATTGAAACGAGGAATTCCTCCAAAGCGAACGATATGGACGTTTTTCCAGCCCCAGACAGTCCCGTAAACCACACAGTACAACCTCTGAAGTTATTTTGGACACCGCAACCCAAAATCTGGGCACGTTTTTCCCTCGAAACATGCCGCATCTCGTATTTAATGTTAGTGGCTACCTGCTGGTTCTGAAAGAAAAATTTGGCACACTTGAAGCATGAGACCCTTGAAAATTTGGGAAAAAAAAACTTTTTGCAGCATTTACTAATGAACTGATATGTACAAAACTCACCGTTTTTATCAAAAACGCACCACCGTTTTCCATTGCTTAATAAATTAAAAAATAAACCTACAGCTATGCGATTTTACGTTGCATTGATCCAAGACTTCATTATTGATAGAAAGCATACTCGCCAGCAAGATCAACTTTCTCCTACGAAATGGACTCAATTCACGTAAAATGCAATACACGGATGTATTAGATGGGTGTCTTCATTTATGAATGCGTAACCGTCTGGCTTGAAGATGAAATAGCTAATTTTTTAATCAGCGAAAATCTCTAAACCCGTAATTTCGAGTGTTTTCCTAATAAATTGAGATTAAATTTCATTGATCGTTTGGCACAGGTTTTGTTTTTAATAAATTCAATATAAATACGTTTTTAGCGATATTTACGGACATTCACTTTGGAAAAAATTATCTTTATCAAGCTCCTATTTATAGTTGCTTAGGGATGCGACCCTGCCTACGTGAGCCTTGATCTCTCTCCGACCCCTTTGGAGAGAAATAATGTCCAAACCCCTTAATCCCACCTTTTAACCCCTACTTTTGCTTCAAAAGTAACCGAGCATCCACTAGTGGAAGACAATAGAACGGCTGCTGACCGTGGGATATGCGGAGAGACTGTGAGGAGAGTTCTGAGAAATAACACTTGACATTAACTTGTGATCATTACACGTCGTTCTAGAAGTAGTAGACTAAGAAGAAGAGATTTATAGTTTAATAATGTGTTAAACATTTTTATGCATTTCAAACAAAAGACAAATAATTCTGTTCAAAATCTGTCGTAGTTTGCAGTTGAATTAGAAGACTTTAAAATTAATTTTTAATGTAATTGTTCAAATTACGTAAGAGACTGCCTAATAGTAATTCATTATTTAATCGATGCTTAATTAAAAAATTAACCAAGCCTATCGCTGATTGCGTTACTTGCTTACGTAGGAGGATCAATTTGAAATCGAGCTTGATTAGCACTTGGGAATTACTCAATTGCTTGCATTTCCTTAATAAAAAATACCAATAAAAATGTTCACTTACCGACATTGTCTACAAAGATTTGTTTAAAGACTGGCTTAGGACTGTGTTCGCAATTGTTTAAATAGACCCTTTGCGGTTGCATGCCCAAGAGAAAAAAAACAATAAACATAATTTCATAGTAGGTAAGTAGTACTGTAGAGTCAAGAGGAAAAAAGTGCCTTTCTGTAATCCTCAACCTTGACTTTGATTGGATTTTATAAAAATTGTACTGTTTTATATTACGATCATTAAGCAAAAACCAATTCGATTTTCAAGGTTTTTTCATGTTTACTATCAAATTTGTAATATTGTATTATGAGGAAAAAAAATATTTCTGCAAAAATTAACTAATTTGATTGGTAATGAAGTAAGAGGTTTACTGTTCAATTGATTGCTCAATATAATGCTTGGAAAGTTTCTCAGATTTGTCAGTTTTTGTTCTTCAGGTTTCATTTCTTTTCATAGAATTCTCATTCAATATTTACATGTGCTTTTTCAATTAAAGCCAAATTTATTATAAACATTTTTAGTCCGCAAAGATCCGAATAGAGAAAATAACATTTTGTAACTTGTATTTATGTCTGTAATATTCATATTTCCCTTTTGCGGAAAACCTGCCACTATTTCTTAGCGGAAATTTCACGTGGGATTTTTAAATATTCTATCCAATGATAGGAAAAGAAGTCCCGTGGCTCTAATTGTTCTTGATATACGGGCAAAAAGACGACGAGATGATTACCGTAAAACCACGGAAAATTAAACAGTAGTAGGTAGTAGTAAACATCTTTATTTATAAAAAAGGCTATCGACCTATCGGTCTTTCTGCCCTTGTTTAGTACATGTATTCTTAATCTAAATAAAAAACAAAGATAAAAATTCTCTTATTCTAGGTTAATAATCTTACTAAATAAACTTTCCAATTCTAATGACAAGAAAAACTTATTTTATTGTCCAGTAGTCAGTTGCGTTTGTAAGTGTTCGAGTAGCGTTGATGTAGGGAAACGGAAGCGGGATTGTCTGGTTGGTCTTGGTCACAGGGGATTCAGTATGGTCCAGTTGTAGGGGTTGTTTGTCCATTTTGTCTGTAGATGTATGAGTCTTTCCGAAATCTTTGTCATGTTTGTGCGTTCGTATAGTAGTTGGTTGGAGGGGTTGTGTAGTGGGTTTTGGAGGTGTCTTATTCTTGTTATTAGTCTTAGTGCAATTTGTTCTGTTGTTTGTATATCGTTTTGTCCTTTCTGTTCCGTTGGTCATGAGTATATGTCCATAGTCTAGCAAGGGTCTACAAATAGCTTTATATATTTTGGTGGCGGTATTTGTGACAATTCCTCTGTCTTTGTAGGTTAGTGATCGAAAGTGTTTTGTTCTCTTTATTGTTTCTGTCCTGATGTTTCGTATGTGTTTAGTGAATTTAAGTTTGTGGTCAATTGTGATTCCAAGGTATTTTACGGTCGTTTTTTGGTTGTGTCGTTTGGCCGTCTGCAGTTATTGTAGCGGAGTCAGCGTTAAGTCTGTGGTTTGTGAGCAGAAGTTGGTTTTTTGACGCGTTTGGTGTTAGTCTCCATTTATAAAACCATGTCATTGTGTTGTTTGTTAGTGTTCGGAGTCTTTGAGCTGCTCTCTCAGTAGTTTTGTCATGTACAATAAGTGCCGTGTCGTCTGCGTATTGTAATATGTTTGCCGATCTGTCGATTTGATTTTTGTCTGGTAAGTTGTAATTGTATATGTCATGGAAGTATATATTGTAGCGAAACGGTGTGAGCGAGGATCCTTGAGGAAGCCCTTGTTCAGGGGAAAAGGAAAATGACATAGTTTTGTCAATTCGAAATTGAAAATTAAACATTATGTTGAAATTTCACTTTTCCTGTGAAAACTTCCACGATATGTTTTCCTTTATAAATGTGCAGTTTATTTCTATACCTCTCGGTGTACAAATGAGGGCGGTGCTCATTTTTTCCCGAAGATATGAGTAAAAAGTTAGTGTTATGTTTGGAACGGTGGCTTCATATTGTACCTAAATTTGTAATCTTAATTTTTTATTTGTGCAAAAACAGCCCCGATTTCTTAACTCTGGTTTCATTTGGTAACTAGAGTTTTTAATCTTCTATCCAGAAACGAAAGAATGAGCCTAGTAGATCAAATGGATTGTGAGATACCTACGATTTAAAAAAATTGTCATGTTTGAGCCAATGGCATAAAGCTGCCATGCAAAAAGCTGCAAATTATGCAAAATGCACGCTTTGTGTGTGAAAACTACCTAGATTTGTCATGCGACGTTTCACTTGGTAAACGTCTCATTTATTTTTCTATCCAATGGTGTGGAAGTGAACCCGTTAACCCAATTTATTCTTGAGATATGAGCAAAAATTGGGTGCCACACATGAAATAATGGCCTTATCTTGCACTGTAAAGGTGTACTATTCGTTGGGTATTGGATTTTGGTGTAAAAACTGCCAAATGGTTTTTTCATCCTCTATCGAATGGTCCAAAAACAAACGCTCTAGCTCGGATGGTTCTTGAGATATGGCCGAAAAAGCCACCTTGTTTTTGAGCTGAATGCCCAATTTGGACCAAACCCCGTAAAGCTACAATTGATGCTAAAATTTCGCTTCTATGTAAAAACTGCCAATATTTCCTTTCTGAGGTTTCAGTGATCAAAGATCAAACAAAAGACCAATCTTGTACCTAAATGTGTAATTTTCAGATTCGCCTATTTGTGTGAAAACTGCGAAAGTTTTGTACCTGATGTTCCACTAAGCAGTGGCTTTTTATCCTCTTTAAAACGAAAGTAAAACAAGCACTGACGCTCAAATTGTTCTTAAAATATGACCAGAAAAGCGGCGTCATGTTTGAACCGATTGCCCAATTTGCAAACCGGGTAAAACTACAAATGATGTTGAAAATGTGCGTTTTGTGTGAAGCTGCCCGCTTGATGTTTTACCCGATAAATGTGTTATTTATGTCTCCATGCAGTGGTATGGAGATGAGGGCTCCAGCTCAATTTATTCTTGAAATATGAGCAAAAATACTGCGTCATGTTTGAAATATTTTAGTGAAATGAGGAATCTTCCATTTTGCATATGAATTGTACTCTCAATCTTATTCCTAATGGTCTTAATTTGCCCAAATATAAAAAAATCTAAATTTATACCTACCTACCAATTTGGTTTCAAACAGCATCACTCGACTGTTCATCCGCTCTTTATTTTGGCCAACAATATACAAACTACCCACCTAACTGACAGAAAGACAGCTTGCCTGTTTATGGACATTAACAAGGCTTTTGATAGTGTCTGGCATGGAGGCTTACTATACAAACTATACAAACTACACACACCAACATATCTACTACACACCATAAAGAACTTACTAGAAAACAGACAACTACAAGTACGAATTGACAAAACACTGTCATTTTCTTTTTCCCTTGAACAAGGGCTCCCTCAAGGATCCCCGCTCTCACCGTTTCTCTACAATATATACTGCCATGACATATACAATTACAACTTACCAGACAAAAATCAAATCGACAGATCGGCATACATATTACAATACGCAGACGACACGGCACTTATTGTACATGACAAAACTACTGAGAGAGCAGCTCAAAGACTCCAAACACTAACAAACAACACAATGACATGGTTTTATGAATGGAGACTAACACCAAACGCGTCAAAAAACCAACTTCTGCTCACAAACCACAGACTCAACGCTGACTCCCCTACAATAACTGCAGACGGCCAAACAACACAACCAAAAAACGACGTAAAATACCTTGGAATCACAATTAACCACAAATTTAAATTCACTAAACACATACGAAACATCAGGGCAGAAACAATAAAGAGAACAAAACACTTCCGATCACTAACCTACAAAGACAGAGGAATTAGCACAAACACCGCCACCAAAATATATAAAGCTATTTGTAGACCCTTGCTAGACTTTGGACATATACTCATGACCAACGGAACAGAAAGGACAAAACGTTATACACAAACAACAGAACAAATTGCACTAAGACTAATTCATTCCAATATATTCCTGGGTTTTTCAGTCAATTTTATTGTCACTAATTATGGTGTTATGTGATGAGCCCTGCGTTTCGTCCCGGGTCTACCTATTGGACTCGTCAGTAAAATAGGTAGACCCGGGACGAAACGCAGGGCTCATCACATAACACCATAATTAGTGACAATAAAATTGACTGAAAAACCCAGGAATATATTGGAATGAATTAAAAGTACAGTCAGGAAAAAGAAATATACTAAGACTAATAACACGAATAAGACAACCCCAAAACCCACTACCCAACCCCCCCACCCAACTACTATACGAAAGCACAAACATGACAAAGATCTCGGAAAGACTCATACAGCTACAGACGAAATGGACAAACAACCCCTACAACTGGACCATATTGAATCCCCTTTGTCTTACAAGGCCAACCAGACAATCCCGCTTCCGTTTCCCTACATTAACGCTACTCGAACACTTACAAACGCAACTGACTAGTAGACAATAAAATAATTTCTTCTTGCCACTGAAATTTTATTTTATTTAATAATATTGTTAACCTAGAATAAGAGAATTTTCATATTTGTTTTTTATTTAGATTAAGACTACATGTATTAAACAAGGGCAGAAAGACCGATAGGTCGATAGCCTTTTTTAGAAATAAAGATGTTTACTACTACTACTCTAAATTTATGAATTTTGAGTCCAGAAGTTGACAAAAATGACCAATGAAAGTGTAAAGCAACCAGTTAGAATGATTTTCATTGGTGCAAATACAGAATAAGCAATCGGCATTTCGAAAACGTTCATCGTTTATTACCTCTGTAAAAATTCGACTTCTTGTTTTGCCCAAATGTAAAAAATTCATAATTTATGAGTTTTGTGTCGGGAAGATTGTAATTACCAGACACAAAAATACATTATTGAATCGGGATTTTCAAATAAAAGACTATCAATTATTACAAAATCGAAAAGCTTTATTATTTTGATCAACACAAAATTCGTTTGCTAGATCTAGGTACTATATCTAAAAGTGTAAAGTCAAGTAGCAAAAAAATAATGAATTATCTTTACAATAAATTTTTCCTAGAACAAACAATGCATCGTGTACTATAAACACCGTGTTTTTACATTAAAGCTATTGGATGATATGTATTTGTTACAAGTAAGCCTTGACATTGTTTCTCTTAAGCAAGGGGTACTCTACTAGTTATTTTTTATTTTATTTTTTTGTAGTTTAGTTAAGTGAGATTTAGTATGTAAGTTGGACTAAATTTGCAATTGTCTAAATCACTCACAAGATTAGTATTTACAAATTTATGGCGATGTTTACTAGATTGATTAGCTCTCAAATGAAGAGAGACGTCTCAGGTGAGTCGAACATTCCAACTACAAAATGTCGATATATACTATTTATTGGACGGGTTAAACTACTCTATATAATTTGCTACGTTTCTTTATTTGGGGCTTTTTACATCAATCAGTATTTCAATGTTGGCAGCTAGTCAAGCAAGCTTTGCGGAGGACCGAAAAGAAGGAAAGTCGTCAAAGTTTAAGTAAGGAACAAATGAATAAACAAATTCAATAAATTTTGAAGTTGATGAGACATCAATGAAAAAATGTAATGTTTTAAGTCGGAATTTTGACTTTATAATAATCGATTGGTTTATGAGCAAATGTTCTAGAACGCTGAAAAGCCCAGATTTGACCCCATTGGACTTTTTTGTCAAGTCTTTTATTTGAACGGTTAATGTCCAAAATATGTTAATTTGCGGTGAGCTCATAAACCGAATGAAAATAAATCCGCAATAGAAAATTCTGATGACAGTAAACTGATGAAGGAAAATAGCAAGCAAATGAGGATACATTAGAACATTAACTAAGCTTTGGCTGAAAATCACTATTTTGTATTGGTTTGTTTAGAGGTCTTTTATTGTTATGGATAAATTACTCCTTTTTTAATATTTGCTTGAAACTGTGTTTTCAATTATTAGGTTTTCTAAATATAAATAGAATAATTCGTAAACCTTCTAAATCGACTAAAGATTTGATTTTTAGAAAGTGATACTTGAAAACTATAAAATGATGACTAACGCGGATTTTTTTGATATTTTTGTTGAAAAACCTGCAACGTACGGTGTTTCATAAACAGAAAGATTATGTGGCGTTTAGGGGACTTTACTGATTAAACCATTTCAATCAGGTTAAAAAAATATACTGGTTTTCTAAAACAAACGACATTTTAACTATAAAAATATCGAATTTAGCAAAAAGGAGACTTTCTTTGAAACGTCTATTGATTTTTCAGTTTAGTATGCATGCTTCTGTTATGTTGTGTAATTGTTGCTTACAAAAAAGTGGATAATTCAATGCTAAAAGTGAAAATATCGCTTCTTTTAACGGCATTGGTGCGGCTAATCTGTTTCTCGAAAGAGCGAATTGCAAATTATAGCGAATCGAAATGATGTAGGATGTTCTTGCAATTATTGCTGTTGCTGATCTTTTTGATCAA
Organism: Dendroctonus valens; assembly: GCA_024550625.1. Lineage (NCBI taxonomy): Eukaryota > Metazoa > Arthropoda > Insecta > Coleoptera > Curculionidae > Dendroctonus > Dendroctonus valens. Next base: position 736,796 of record JAJTJO010000065.1, read on the forward strand.
TTAAAAGGGCACATTAAACTTTAAAATCTCTACACTAATTTGCCAAATTTGCCTTCTTACTCCAACTTTAAGGACTTTCAACCTTAGATACTTATATATAAACAGCGCTTCGGCTTCAAAAGAAACCGTTCTTCAAAAGCCTCCAAAGCAGCTTAACTATTTTAAAGTTTAAAAAGTGAAGATACGAGGTCGATTTTTATCAAGAAAAATTGATAAATTTCCATAAAAATGCAAAAAGCCTCACACTTCTAATATTACCTAATTGAAAACGATAATATGCATAAACCTAACTCGGCAATCCGTTTGTAAGACAATGTTGTAAAAAGCGACATGTTCGCTAAAACAGCGGAAGGCACTAGGAAAGATATGTTTTTGGTGTATTAAACCGTTGTATGCAACAGTTTCTGATTTGATTTCCATTAGGTTTTTAAAGGGAAAGTCTGGTGTATTTGAGCAACATTAACAGGGTGAACTGAAGAAGCAATTTCGCCAATAGATCAATGATTAGTTAATTCGTAGAATGACTGTCTAAGTTACAGCTACTCAGCAATTTAGTCCAACCACGTAAAGATGCCATAAACTCACATCAAGGAAGACATTTCCAGATTCCTACATCAAAAGCAATTATAAAATAAAGAACAACACGTTCCTTATAAATTTATCTAAAGGTCTGAGCAATGCCTTTGAAACGACAGTCAGTGACTAATATAGTCTATGTTAACAGTAACAATAATAGTCAACAATTATATGTACAAAGTGGTTACGTTTTACCTAGAGCAAGTGTTTCAAAGACACACTAATATTATTTTCTAAGTGATATGCATTCATCAGTCTCATTGTCACGAAATTGTCAGGTAGTTTTGAATGATTTTGACAATAGTTAAAAATGTAGTCAATGTAAATAGTCGGCTTGCATCTGGATGGAAAGCCCCAGATGTTTCCACCGGAACGATTTCAATCTCTGCCATTTTGAATATCGACAGAAGGATGTGCGATAAAAATTCCGCATCTCGGTTATTGATGCGATCACAATCAATTCCATCAGGTCTGCACATTGATCCTGAAACACAAGAAACCAGATCAGTAAAGTCGTAGAACTCAGAACTCGTAGATTAAAAAAGCACGGCTTAAACGTCTCTACGATAATCAGTAGGAAACATATCACTTATTAAACACAAATGTCTTCCCCAAAAATTCTCAATTTCAAACGTGACTTCAGATCACGATTCACAAGAAAGCGAACGTTGTTTCTGGATATTTTTAATAAGTTTTTAATAAAACAGTTTGATGTTTAAAACGTATATAAAATATAACAAATGTAATTAAGTAATTAAGAAGATTTTAAGTGAAGACTTTCTAATGGGTGTTTATTATGTAAAGAGCGGGTGTGGAAAAACGAATGTTAAACTCATTGAATGCGACTTTTTTTAACGAAAACAACATACGTTCATAACAAATTGAAATATAATTTATTTTGATGTTATTTTCTTCAGTTCAGAGCATTAAAGTCAGAAAAATCAGCACTCTCATTGAACTCATTTGTTTCAAACAGAAGACGATTTTGTTAATATATTTCATTACAAAGACAAGTTGTTAATTTTTTTGTCGAATGCTACGAGAATCGCACAGTTTAACGCTATTCAGTTCCCCCATGGAATTATTGAGATGAAAGCCAATTTTCATTAATTCGATTCAACACATTTAAAAGCAAATAATTAGAAATAAAAATACGAACTTAATAAGAGCCGGAGACAATTTATTTTTCCAAACGTATACATTTTTTATATTTTTTTAATGGCTCTTGGATATCTTACTTCTAGATATATATTTTTAAGAGAGAAAAGTAATCTGAGTAAACTGTATATTATAGAAATGTGTGTCTTCTTAGTTTGTACATTTTCTTTTATTTTTTATTTTTCCTATTTTCACATCGTCTTCATTGCATTTCGTTTTTATTGCTACTGTTCGTAAATTACTTGCACAAGCAGATGATATTATTATTACATCTTACATTACATTATTATTATATTTTCAATGGTTACGTAAATAAACGCTTAGGGATCATGGAAGCAAACTACTTAATGGTAATAAATTTTATTTGAAGCACAAAAAAATATCAAAGTAATAAAAATCTTTAACGAATAATGTTTGTGGGCAAGAAATTGTTTTGAACAAAAGTACAAATGTTCCCTTTTTTAAATCATTCATTGGATAATATTTTGAATTTTTTTTTTGAAATTTTTTGAATTTGAATTGAATCCAAAAAAATGGGAATATTCGAACAAAAATTCCTTTCGCTCCATCCAATGTTAACTGAATCTTAAATTTATTTTATGTGCCTAATGCAATTTATAGATTTTATTTAAGGCCTCCATTATGTCTAATCATAGATTTATGTAGATTTTTTATAATAGAACTACTTAGAAAATATTGTGTTATATTCCACAGGGTGATTCACAACCTTATGGACAGAGCAGGGGTGTGTAGACGACCTCAAACAAGTCGACTTTCCATTTAAGTTTTTTTTTTCTGTGTGAGATATTTTGCTCAAATTTTAACGTAGGCTACTTTCTAGACTCTTTAGCCGTCGGAAGGCCAACTGGTTGCGAAAATTCTGGGTGTTTTTTTTCTAGAGGCATACCCACCTTTTACCCCCCGAACTTTTTTATTTTTAACAAACGCTTTTAAATTACCATATTTTCGTTTTCTTTGTTTCTCTTTGCTTTGATTTTGAATGTTTCGCTCATATAAGACACGTTTTAATGTGTTGACTGCTCGCCTAGGTACAGTACGAGTAATGCAAAAGAAATTATATAGAAATAAATACACTTTAAAGAGTTATTCCACATGAAAGAAAACTTTCAATTGCTTTTCATCCCCTAATCAAAATAAAAAAAAGCCCACAGAGACACTCAAATACGTTAATTGGAAAATTGCCAAAAGCAGAATGAGCAATGCTTTGAATATGGAAGGTTGGTGCTTGATATTGCCCATAATTTTGTATCTTGCTTTCTACATTTCGATGTTTTGTAACAAAACGGCTAAAATAGAGATGGGTAACTCAGTGAATTTTCAAGAGCCGGCGCAGTGCCGGCGGAATTGCTTGATGCGCCACTCCAACGCGCCTGGCAAACCTACTTGGTTAAAAAAGGTTACTTATAAAAAATTAGGTGGCCTTTTTTTAGGTGGTTTAGATAAATTATTCCAGTTTCGAGTTTCGTAAAGCTTAGCTGTAGCTTACCGTTCAAATTTTAATGAGTTATAACTCATCAACCAATGAGTTCTAACTCACTAACTCACAATGCAACATCAACTCAAAAGCGCAACTCAACTTAGTTTAAACGCATATTCAGTTAATAAATTGAAATGAGCGTGCTTTCAGCTTTTCTTAGTAAAATTTTAAGTAATTAGAATATCAAATTGCATTGATGCTTTGGCTTGACAATGTGAGAAACCTATTTAACAATTTTTCTAACAAAATTTTAAACAACAACGACAAGTCGACAGTGAACCATCTGCTTTCAAACAGGTTTAAAAAAAATTCTAGATCCAGACGAGCAAATAATTTAAAAATCACCTTACCAGATGTATTTCAATGCTACTTTAATATGCTATGCATTTCCATCATCCTTACTGAGTATAACCAACTTACCTTTTCTTTTTCTAATATTTCCATAGGCGTCACTTTGCTAACATCGACTTCATCCGACAGTTTTCCCACTATGATGACATTTTCTCTAGTCGCATTAAAGAACTCGAGAATACACAGTGTCTAAAATTCAAACAGCCCAGTTAGAACCATAAAAAGAATATAACTAGTAGCAGACACTTAATTTATTATTTAAGGTTTAAGTTAAAGGAGACAATGATCTAAAAATCGTTAAATATGCAACATTTCTTCAAGCAACGATTTTACTGCAGAAAGAACTGGAAATAAATATCAACATTTTGCAGCTGGATAACGTAGGAATTACCAGAGATTAAATATTATAAACGCGCAATACCATGAAAAAGTCATGAACGATTCTAAATGGGTGTAACGGGCAAATATTAGACATCGAGGAGAAGACATATTTTTAAAAAATCGTGAAAAGTGCATTCATTTGAGAATGAGTTGATAACACCACCATTTGTAGCTAGATAAAGTAGGAATCACCAAAAAATAAATGTCATAAACGCGCAATACCATGAAAAAGTCATGAACAAGACATCGGGGTAGACAATATATTTTTAAAAAATTGTAAAATGTCTCCTCAGCTCAGAATGACTTGAGATTTTTACTCTTTTGTTGCTACATGATGTATAAATCACCAGAAAAAACTGATATAAACGCGCAATACCATAAAAATGTTATGTACGATTGTAGGTGGGTGCAATGAGCAAATGTTAGACACCGAGAAGACGACATTCCTGGCGCTTCTATAAAATTGTTAGTTTCAACATCGGTTTACTCTGCTTTGGTTGAGGTAACAAAAAATAGCTTTTGACCATTCTTTACATTGCAATCTGGCGGTTTTCTGGTTCTGTACTTAGAACAGGAACTTGAGTTTCTTAATCAAATTTTATAATGTAACGTCTCCCAAACGGTTGGCTATTCAAAATATTCCACTTGCTGGTTTAATTCTCATAAGCTTTATAAACTCATTTTCGATATTTTGCATTGGAATTGCGTGGTTTTTCAAATGTTGTGAAGGGGAAACGATTTGGTTTCCTGATAACCCTGACAAAATAAGCAATTTTGATATATAAGACATACATTTTTTTAGCTTGTGAAAGAAAAAACGCGCAATAGGTAAGAAGAGATTCGAAAAGTAATGTTGTCTCCATTATTCGCATCGACAACGTTTTCAGGCCATTTCGTTGACAATGCTGTCCTGAATTTGCATTAATGGTGTTCTTTTGGGACCTTCTCCTGTAGTGGAATAGGAAAACTGTATTTGTATTGAAAACACTCTGAAAATAACATCGCTTCCAAACTGTCGTCTAACAGGGGCGATCGGCTCTGTAAATATTTAAATAGACTACGTACCCCATTGCCTTTTTCGGCTTCGTCCTTTATAAACGCTTGCAAAACGCGAACGACATCCTGGATTACCACTAGATGTGTGGTGTGATTTTGTTCAGCTCCCTTTCATCCACCTCACTGTAGCCGAGGAAAAGAAAACCCCATGTGGCAAGGAATAATCGGTCGGCGAAGGTTTCATGCATATGAATCTTCCGGAATAGCATAGGCATCGTCCCCTAAATGCCTGATATGCCGGTGCGGCATGATTGTAAAACGCAAATTCCGTCTTGCAGGGCATCCTGTCGATGCAAATCGTTCGACATGACAACTTTTCTCCGATCTCGCATTCGCACACGTCAGAGCATTCAAATTCGTCTTCGTGATAAATCTGAAAATGGGAATTCATGACAAGTGCGATATATAACACCACCGTTAGAAATTGGAAAACGGCTTATAAATTTTTTATTCTTCGACATCAAACTTATCTTAATACGTGACGCGGAAAAGGCATCAACGTTTTTAAGGGAGTGATATATGAACGCGCCTTTTTGCTATTTAACATAATTATTCACTTTGAAACTTGTATAAGAGAATTGAGTTGCCAAGGAAAATTCCTTTTTTACATTTCTCTGCTTTACACAGCGGATTTGCTTCTTGTAACCATGAGTAAAATTGACTAGTATTTCCTTCCAACGTTTCGCTTGCATCTGCAACAAACACTATCAAATGCCATGCACTGTCTTAAGCCACTTTTACACAAACATTGAGCAAAGTGCGTTTTTCGACAAAGATGTTCAAAGATGTTTGAAAGGGTCTACTCAAAATCAATATTTAAAAATTTTGTTTAATCTTGCTCGTCTTGCATTTTATTCGTCCAAGTAATCCTTATGAACTTTTACTACTTACTCTTTTATAGCTCCCCTCTCGAATGAACTGATCAGGAAATTGTGGCCTTTGAACAATGCAGGATCCTGAAAAAAATGTACGGCTTCAATTGTGAAAAAATGGGGTGAAAACATGTGAATTTAAGTTAATTATCTCATCCAAACGTGAGCAATTTACGAAAAACACATCGTTAGTCAAGGAAAAAAATATTATATTGTTACCATCTGATCCAAATTTAGTATCAGGATGATTGATCCTGAAAGGTTCGTGTTTGATACTAAGGCTACCAAAAAGGGATCATCATTTCGTAATTATTTCTACGCTATTATTAGTCTCTTGCTGTCTATTAGACGATGAAGAGAAGCCTGAGGAATCTCCGAGTGAAGAAGAACAACAGATGAAGCTCGGAGATCCAGTCAACGTTGAAGCTGAAAAAAGCCAGGAGCCAGAAGTTGTGGAGAAATCGGAATCTGATACAACCGAGTGTACATCGAAAAGGAAGTCAAGATGAGAAAAAGTTGTCAAGGAACAAGAAGTGGTTGAAAAACCTGAACGAAAGGTGGATGATTCGAACGATTATTTGTATCTTATCTTGAGCTTTACTACCTTTGCAATCCGACGCAAAAGAAGCTGAGAGGATGAACAAAATCTACAGCAGTGGAGGAGGATGAACATTCAATTCACCTCACTCTAGACGAAGAAACTTTTCAAAATTTCACTATACTCCTTTAACGCAAAGTCGCAACAGTTTAAAAAACTAATCAGTCGCGTTTATATTTGATACATCTTCCTAGATTGCAGATGGACCAAAAGGTTTCTTGCCAATCAGTTTTTTCAAAATACATTTTTTGTCAAAGAACACGTAGACAACATGAGGCTTTTCCAAAAATCTGTGAGATCTTCAAAAATAGGCAAAACGTGACTGAAGAAGGTCTTCCATTTACAGCAACGTCCTTTCAAGAAAAATTTGCTTTGTTGGACCTCACATGCGACACTTCAACTTTCAGACTTCACTAATTGGACAAAAAAAATAGAATTCAAAATACTCACTTGGTGGTGCAGCTGTTGTGGTGGTGGTAGGTCTAGTTCTTCTAGTTGTCGTTCTTTCTGCGTGGTGCTAGTAGTGATGGTAGTCGAAGTAATGGTGGAAGTAGGCACAAAAGCTTGTGGTGGTGGTAACAATTCCGTGGTTATCTTACGCGGAGCTTCTGTAATTGATTGAACAGCTGTCAAATGCACCGTGGATGGAGGTCTTAAGGTGGTGGTGGTAGTGGTGGTTGTAGTTGTGGTCGTTGTTCGGATGGGAATGTGAGTGGAGAGTCTGCTTTGTTCGGCCGCTTTCTTCATGTGATAATGTTTCTGCGCTTCAACTATAATAGAAGTATACATTTAGTCACGAACTATTAGTTCGCTAAGTGACAAAACTTAAAATGTATAGCAATGTCGAACATGGATAAAGTTTACCAATGTTGTTCAAACTCGAAATTACCGAAGCTGAAGTGTGTTTGTCGCTTGTTCATCCATTTCGTATCAAGCAATCATTTAATCATTTTTAGCAGCTGATTAGAGGACAAATTTGTAGTTCCATCAATAGATTAATTTTTCTTCTTCATTCTTTCTATTTTTTTAATCAGTTCACCTGTTGCTTGAGAATGAGATACTAGTTCGATAAATACAGTGCTGTCGAGCTTATGACTTAGTTTTTTGTAAAAATATCACTTTTATTGAGAATTGTTACTTTTTTGCACTCCCTACATACCCCGAGAGGAACGCTAAGTTTTGAGGTTTTTTGAGCTAGTTAAATTTTTAGAAAAATTCGGACAAAATTCGCGTGCAAAAATCGAAATTTTACTTGTATGTTTCTTGGGCTCAATGGATAGCTTTTGGACCAAGGAGCTCCCTCATTAGCAGATGTAGAGTTTGAGTCTATAGTCATAAACGTTAAATCACTATCACAAAATCGTTAAAAAGTCGCTCAAAATGATTCTTATTTCGGTTCAATCATCGAACAGAAGAGATCTTTGCGATAAAAATGGAAAATAATTTAATGCATTTTGAATTAAAAAAAACGAAAAAAGTGGAGAAACCAATATGTTTTTTGACCTGACTGCATAGTTTTCGAGGAAGAAAACTGCTCAATATTCATTATGGAATATATGGCTCTATAATGGAGGAGTTGGTTGAAGATGAAAATCGCTCAATAAAGCTTTCTTAAACAATTTGCTCAATTCCAACTCCAAACGGCATATTAATATCTACACTACAGCAGACTCTATCTGAAAGAAGAATATCATGTTTCCTAGTTTTTAATGCGTAGAAACTACGAAATAATTATTTTAATTATTTACAGTTCCTCCCGCTCTATATCGGGTCAGGTTAATAATTAATATTTTTACCCAGGTTTTACGTTATTCACATTATATTTCTTTTGTATACTTTTATATGTTGTTTTTCTTCGTTCATTAGTATCATTTGCGCTGCTCTCCGGCTGGATACATTATCGTTTTTGCTTGATTTATTTTCGTGTACAGTATTTTATGCACTAATGTTTTTCGTTGGTTTAGCTTCTTACTTCCATGTTTTTCTTGTGATATGATGAGTTCTAAAACTCTGAATGTTTATATAATTTCAGTTTGAGGTACAAAAAAGAACGTTTCTCGGGTGTTACATACAGGGGGCTTTTAAATATCATGTATAAATGAAAGGCGTTTGTTCTACCTGAGATTTTTTAAGACGAACATGACGGTATATCAATTAAGTTGCAAAATGTACGAATGTTTGTAGGAATGTACAGAGTGATATATTTTTCGGAGACATTCCCGCTTATCGCCTCTAATTGTTTTTAAGCGGTTGTAATCTTGGAAAAAAAATTAAATTTTGCTTTGCTCAGAAGGGACCTAGAAGAATAATTAATCAGAAAAACTTAGTATCTTTAAATGACTTGCTGTAGTTCCCCAATTGAAGGTAACATAACTTGTTCTGGGGATGTAATTTAATGTGTGTAATCTTTTTTTTTTAGTAAAACTTTTGTAAAGGGAACTATTGTCAAGCTTTTGTCGACAATTGCTCTAAAAATATAATAATGAGTCGTTCGAAAGCACTTTTCCACACATCGTTTCGAAAGTTTCTCCAATTTATGAGTTTTTTCTCCTATAAAATAATTCGTTACCAGCATTTTATTAGGTCTCTGGTCTGTTTAGAATCTATGAAGATGGATTATATTTCTATTTTATATGCATGTTATTTCTTTTACTTGTTTTGGATTGTTTTATTTGGCTGATTTTTTCTGCTTTCTTTTTATAAACTTCGTAGAGGTTGTATTTAAAAAAGTGACTCGTCTGTAGTTGATGCAGACATGTTTTTTTGTGGATTTATACAATTCATTGTATGTCATGCCATTTTTTCACTTTCTTTTTTCTGTTATATTAAGATCTTTCACCTGTTTCTTGTTGTTCTGATCAATACAATGTCTTGTAATTGGCTTTAGTTCTCTTGTTCTTTTTTCATTAAAATTTTTTGAACGGGTTTTTTATCGTCGGTGTCATATAAGTTCTATGTCCTTGAGAAGTTTAAAATGTAAATTTGTAAATACTTTATTAGCACTTTCTGTTAGTTTTATGTTTTCTTGTTATCGTCGTAAATAGTTTATTGATGTCGTGAGTTTTATTGTGATGATCATGTCCTTTTTATTTCTCTGTCCCCCACCCAACTACTATACGAACGCACAAACATGACAAAGATCTCGGAAAGACTCATACAGCTACAGACAAAATGGACAAACAACCCCCTACAACTGGACCATACTGAATCCCCTTTGTCTTACAAGACCAACCAGACAATCCCGCTTTCCGTTCCTACAATAACGCTACTGGAACACTTACAAACGCAAATGACTAGTGGACAATAAAATAATCTCTTCTTGCCACTGAAATTTTATTTAGTAATATCGTTAACCTAGAATAAGAGAATTTTCATATCTGTTTTTTATTTGATAAGACTACATGTATTAAACAAGGGCAGAAAGAACCGATAGTCGATAGCCTTTTTTAGAAATAAAGATGTTTACTACTACTGACTATTTCTCTGTCGTTCATTGTCTGCCCATTTAAGTTTTTCGGATCAAATTTATGTTATTGCTTGTATGCTGGTCTTTAACAATATCTGTATATGCAGGGATACGCGCAAAATTTGGTTACCATAAAATATATTAAACCCAGTGACAAATGCAGTTAAATCCGAATGTTAGCAAATATGTACAGGGTGACTTACTTGCATCTTTATAAATGGTGCATACTTTTAATTGCATAAAGCACCTTTTATACCTTTAGTAGACAAAAGTAGATAATATATTACAAAGTTCTGCATGTTTTCATATATTTTTGTATTTATTGCAATCTTTTCTATGAGCGCCAATCTGGGGCTTAAATAAGCTCATAGAGCCTAAAAAGAAGCTTCCAGAAGAGCTTCCAGAAGCTCTTCACAATAATATATAAAGTAAATATTTAAATAATCTGAAATTAAAAGGTTTACTTACCGACGCAAGGGTTTACCCAAAGGATGCGTTGCCATCCCAGACAGTTGTAGAGTTCGCTCAGATCAGACCCTTTGCAGGCACAAGAGGTTCGTAGATCGGTACCCAATATTGCCAAAATCGACTTTCTGCATTCCGAAACCGATCCCGCACATTTTCTTGTAACACTGTCAACCGCACAAGCGTGCTGGTAATTTTCCAATTTCGTGCTTAAAGAAAAATATATATTTAAAAAATATATTGACTTCCCCGAATGTAAGTTATCAAGTAAATTCAAGAAAGGGCCACCAGTATCAAAATAAGTATAAAGAAGCCTTTATCTGTTGGTTAATTAAGCAATATGCTATTGTGTCACTTAGTAATAAACTGGGCAATTAAAATTTATGTGTTTTGTTCGCATCCCAATGCCAATTGGCCACAATTGGCAATAAATGGCAAAATCCTGCAAATATACGATGACATATCAGGATTAGATGTTAATTACTTTACCTGCAAGCCGAGTTCCCTTTGCACACTTCAGCTAAATGCAAGCAGGTCGGTTGGGGCGATTCTTCAATCCGTTGTGCACAAACCGGATGCAATTTCTCTTGAGCCATTAAGCATGCGTCGTGCTTGTTTTCCGTTTTCCTGAAGAATATATAGCTAATTAGAGACATGCATTATTGCCATTTCCAAATTTAATTTCGTGAGTGCCTGCATAGAACTTTCCATTTCACGACTTTTGTCTGTACAGGTTTTGCGACTTCAAACGAGAAATGCCCTTTACATCATCATTACCACGCTAGAGAAAAATACCATGACAATATTTTCCATACCATTGAAAATCCAGATTATGTATACTTATTTCTTTGTTCAACATGCACGAACCCGCATGGATGCATTGCAATATAAAAAAAACCGTTTTTGTATATTCTTTTTCAATGAAATCCACCGAATCTTATGTTGTATTAAATGGTAAATATAATTGGATCTACAAACACTCAAAATAACGACCTAAAAAAGACACTGAACCAACTCAACAGAAACATTAAAACCTTGATTGGACAATACCGACAAGACAAATGGCTAGAAACATGTAAAGAAATACAAAAAGACAAAGGCAAAACATACTGGCGAAAAATTAAGAAACTAGCGCAATACAAAAAAACTAACTCTACTGACACAATTGACGAAAACGGAATAGAACGGTACACAGACAAAGAGAAAGCTGACGCGTTCGCCAGACACTATCAAAGGGCCTTCAGCATATCGACAAACCCTAACTTCGACAGTGACAACTGCAAGTTTATCAACGACTGGGACTTGAACTATTTTAACAGCTCACCAAACTATACATACAAACTGATCACAGACACAGAATACAATGAAGCCCTAGTGCATATCAGAAACACAGCACCGGGAAAAGATAAAATAAAGACAAAACTGCTGAAAAGCCTAACTCAAGAAACACACAAACTGATCCTAACTGAATTGAACAACTGCATCAGAAATAACATAATTCCAAAAACATGGAAAAACGGCTTAATAATCCCTATACGCAAAAATGGACTGGACAATACACAACCGAGCAATTACAGACCAATTACACTGCTACCAGTACTTAGCAAGGTTTTTGAGTACATAATAAGGCAGCGACTGGGAAAACTGGTCGGAAAGTACATACCATCGTAATCAGTTCGGATTCAAACATCAGCACTCGATTATTCACCCACTCGTCACTCTGACTAACAATGTACAAACAACCCACATAACAGACAGAAAGACATCTTGTCTGTTTATGGACATTAAGAAAGGTTTTGATAGTGTCTGGCATAGATGCTTACTAGACAAACTATACAAACTACACACACCAACATATCTACTACACACCATAAAGAGCTTACTAGAAAACAGACAACTACAAGTACGAATTGACAAAACACTGTCATTTTCTTTTTCCCCTGAACAAGGGCTCCCTCAAGGATCGCCGCTCTCACCGTTTCGCTACAATATATACTTCCATGACATATACAATTACAACTTACCAGACAAAAATCAAATCGACAGATCGGCATACATATTACAATACGCAGACGACACGGCACTTATTGTACATGACAAAAACTACTGAGAGAGCAGCTCAAAGACTCCAAACACTAACAAACAACACAATGACATGGTTTTCATAATGGAGACTAACACCAAACGCGTCAAAAAACAGCTTCTGCTCACAAACCACAGACTCAACGCTGACTCCCCTACAATAACTGCAGACGGCCAAACGACACAACCAAAAAACGACGTAAAATACCTTGGAAGCACAATTGACCACAAACTTAAATTCACTAAACACATACGAAACATCAGGGCAGAAACAATAAAGAGAACAAAACACTTCCGATCACTAACCTACAAAGACAGAGGAATTAGCACAAACACCGCCACCAAAATATATAAAGCTATTTGTAGACCCTTGCTAGAGTATGGACATATACTCATGACCAACGGAACAGAAAGGACAAAACGTTATATACAAACAACAGGACAAATTGCACTAAGACTAATAACACGAATAAGACACCCCCAAAACCCACTACACAACCCCTCGACCCAACTACTATACGAACGAACAAACATGACAAAGATGTCAGAAAGACTCATACATCTACAGACAAAATGGACAAAACACCCCTACAACTGGACCATACTGAATCCCCTTTGTTTTACAAGACCAACCAGACAATCCCGCTTCCGTTTCCCTACATTAACGCTACTCGAACACTTTCAACAAACGCAACTGACTACTGGACAATAAAATAATTTTTCTTGTCATTAGAATTGGAAAGTTTATTCAATAAGATAATTAACCTAGAATAAGAGAATTTCATCTTTGTTTTTTATTTAGATTAAGACTATATGTATTAAACAAGGGCAGAAAGACCGATAGACTTTTTTAGAAATAAAGATGTTTACTACTACTATAATTGGATCGAAGTCTGATTGGATCGAAGTCTTCTTCACGTGAACAAATTTATTATACCTGCAATTATTATGATAAGTATAATTATTATTATATATTTTAATTAATACATACATTATTATGGGCCACCCTGTATTCCGTTAAATGGGTAAACGTTATCAGAATTATCATTTTTATGTATAGACTGAGGTTAATACCATTTAAAATTTTTCAATTTAAAATTTGACTCGCACTTTAAGCACAACATCTGCAAAAGAAAGTATTTACAATTAGAAAATGCGAATTCTAAGCCTTAATTTTTCATGAAACAAGACCTGGGCCTTAATTTCGAACGGATAATCTTTCAAATTCTTCTAAATTTTGCCAATTTAACAGTTTCTGCAGGTTTGTAAGTGAATCGTTTAAATACTTTTGTTACTTTAAAATATACAAATAAAGAAAATATTTTATTGTTTTCGAAAAATTCGACTATTTTTCTGTTTAAGTGCTAGTTTAAGGGTCACAATTTTCAAGATTGCAGCCTTTTACTGCTGTTTTTCAAACCTTTTCTCGGATACTACTCTAAGGAAGCCGCACCCGGTTAAAATAAATAAGATTCAAGACATTCCCTTTAAAAATAAAGACAATAAAATCCAAATTCTAGACTAGTGAAAAGTATACAGTGATCTACGCAAAAGAATCCAGAAACGCTAAGGGCGAGAATCATTCAAGAGCCAATTTAAAAATTAGTTTGCAAAGCGGAAAAGAGAATTCAAATAAAGGGAAATTCGGAAGAGGGTTTGCTCCATTGGCACTCATTGAGCGCAAATATTTATTATTAAATTCGTGAATGAGAATCAGCAATTTGGATTATATATTTTTACGGTGCAAATAAAAGTATCTCTAATAATTTCAGTTTTTTCCTCGGAAATGGCACATTTTTACTCAAGAGAGTTATATTTAATGGAAAGAACAATTTATGTCCGTGCTTTGAATATCCATATTACATTTTAACGTCTGTCGCAACGTTTTGTGCCCACTTAGTTTAAAGTGTTTTATTTAAATAATGCAGAAAGGAAAGTTTGCTATTTTTATTCCAAACCAGAAAGTTTTATTCATTTCGGAGTGATTTAGTATGTTTAAATGGTTCTTTGGTTATTAGCAATATAATTAGGATAAATGAGGTCAATATGGGGTAAAGACAAAAATTAAACTAATTTTTTCAAGATATGCAAACTTGCTATTTGAATTTAAACCAATTAAAATTCGACCATTAACTGAAATTATGCCGATAAAGCTTTTGATTTTTTTTTGCAACATTAAATATACTATAAATGATGAAGGGTTTTAATGCTCGCATAATTATTTCCCGGATTTTCAGCTTCCGGGTTTTTTTGCTGAAATTGCAAAATCTGCTTTCGCAATATTTGTTGAAACTTGATGATCATTAAATTATTATAAATTTGGAATGGACCTATTTGGGTCTGGAAATGGCCAGGTGAATGGTGAGTCCAATTTAGCTAACCTTTGATCGCTTAAGGTTGATTTTTCTGGGTAACAGATAGTTGAAATTCTATGAAAAAGACGTTTTTCGAATCTTCTATTTTCTAATATGAAATTTAATTTAAATTGCTGTTGTGTGTGCTCTAAACTAGACCAAAATGACCCCATTTTGCTGGTCTTTTGCAAGATATTTTAAAATAGTTTTAATTGGCATTCATTATTTTCCCCAAAGAGAGTTAAATTGATTAATACGCAAAAAGCAAATGCACCCAAAGATCGACAGAGTGTCCCAATAATAAACTAAATTTACACTTAATCGGTATTATTTGTTTCAACATTCTCATCGTCATATTGTAAAGGTACTAAACGCCCATATTTTAACAATATTCACAATTATACAGAGTGCGCTAGAAAAGTTGCTCAGACAATTAAAAATTGAACAAAATTAATTCATGAGGGCCATCAGGAATGAAATGTGTCTATTTTCTTCAACTTCATTTGGCTGTTTCTGTTATTGACGATTAATGTGTTGTTTATGTGTTTTAAGGCAAAAAACATTGCTCAATTACTCTCAAATTAGTATTATATTATTCATGTTTGTACGTCTTCATTTTTAATTACCTATCAATTGGTTCCAAAAGCTTTTTGGAAATAATCCGCTAAGAAATGAATCAAGATGCAAATCTGGCTTGCAACTTAGGAACAGCTTTAGTATATTTTTTCAGTTAAATGAATAGAATGTGAAATAGGTAGCCAAGTGTATAAAGGGGGGAAAGTTAAGTAATGCGCTTATAAGAATCAGGGGGAGATTTGTAACAATTTGTTTCGAGTCTTGCGCCGGAAAATACCTACTTGCACAAACAAAAGCCGATCTCCGTGTTCCAAGGAAAATCCGGTTTTCCATAAAATGTCTGAAGTGCTTCCATACAGGAGTTTCGGTTGCAATGGGAAATGTCGCAGTGATGTAGAATCGGTGCGAGCAGCATTCGACAGTGGTAGTTATTGTTACAGCTATCCATTGCGCTGTGACAAGTGCTTTGTAAAACCAGTCTTTCTTTTTCCGGGTCGATCGAATTACCTAAAAAGACGTCGTCTTTGTTAAGATTTTTCCATTGTATTCTACAGGTTAAATCGGGTATGTTCCAATGGAAGGAACCGATCAAATTGCATTTCGAATACGGATTTAATTTTAAATTGCTAGTGCATGCACAGTTTGATACTGAGTCATCTTAACATTCTAGTTAAAGCACTGCACCACTAACTATCTACCTACGTTAAAATTATTAATTCACTAATTATAAGAATCTACAGCATGTGGAGCCTGCATAAGACACACTTTAAAAGCTTAAAGTGTCGCCTTCCGGTTTTAACTGTTTTGCGCCAGCATAAAATATCATATTTTGACTGTCTCCATTTGGTATTTTGCTTTTAAAACATTTAGTCTTCCATTGTTCCCGAAACACTTTTGCGATGAGGATTTGCTTGCTTTCTCCATTTCGAAAAATGCAAGTATTTAATTTGCAATATGCCGAAAACATATAAGGCAAAATTGAGGAGAATTTTATCTTTAATTGATATGAAAGATTTCTGAGATTCACAGAGAACTAGTGATTTTTTAGCTGATTAGATGAACAGCTTAGTCAATTTGAACACTTTGTATTAGAGCGAGAAAAGAAACAAAATGAAATTTTCCTCGCTGAGTACAACACCGATTACTGTTATCCTGCAAAAGTTTCGCCAAAAATAAGAAAAAAGAACCATTCAAAAGGAAATAATACCAAAATACATGGTGAAATTCCGTTAATGAACCAACTTTGTGGTTGAAGGATTTAAATTAACTGTAGACCATTAAGTCTTCTATTATTACTGAAAGGTCAAACCAACGAACTGATCGATTTTGAAACAAATCAATCTATTCTCTGAAATTTTCGGGTATCTGTTCGCTTTTAAATACTTCCATCGAAAACGTTGATGGCCATTTATGTGACAGTAATTACTACTTGACAATATTTAGATCGATTGCAGTGGAATTTGAGCATGGAATAGAGTGGAATGAATGAAAATTTATCAAAAACAGTTAGAAGCTCGATGCAGTTAGAAGCTCAATTATAATTTTTAAACTTGTGTGGGTTCTTGCACCGTTGAATCAGGCTTGTTGAAAAGCATTGTTTTAGAAACTTGTTACCAAATGGAGACATAGTTTTTTTGGGCAGTTTAGTGGAAAAAACCGTTTTCTTCCGGGTAAAATGTTCCTTTGCGGAAACAATAGCTGACTTAGTACCACCCTACGAATGAATTAACCCGAAACATGTTCGAAACTTTCAATGACTATTGCATTTATTGTTTACAAATTTGCAAAATAACTTGGTTTTAACATCCAGCGGTGCAAATTCTGGTCAGGTTTTGAACAAAAAAAAATAAAATGAACATTCTGTATAGGGCGTTTAAATATTGTCATGTTTTCTTGGTCAAAGTTTAAACTTTCCACGGGAAATATAAAGGGACCCAGAGAGAAAACATTATACGCTGCTATATTGTCATGTCTTCTGTGTAATTTAGATCTTTGGTCGTCCGTTTATCCTCAGCCATTCGAGAGATATTCATTTGTTATGCCCAGCCACTTCTCCCGCGCGAAATTTACACAAACTTTTTTTCGAAGAAAATTTCCCGCAAAAAAGCTGTACGAACATTTTGTTACATGCTGATAGTTGTGTTTGTTTTATCACTCTCTGCCCTCCACCAAGTTTTTTTTGTCCTAACGATTAAATATTCTTGTTTTCACGCCCTAAGGATGTTGTTTTTTGTTTTGTTTCTTTATGGGGGTAGTTAGTAAACAGAGATTGACATCTCTAAGTTTGTAAGAAACTTTTGTATGCACAGTCTTCGTCGCAATTTAAAAAAAAGTTTAAATAAATTTGATGCGGAAATGTGACCGGTCATAAAAAGTCTCTATCTCGATCGATAAGAAATCTCTCGAATGGCTCAGAATAACCAGACGGTTAACGATCCAAATTACTCAGAAGACATGAGGCTATAACACCCTATACTTTGTTTCTGTCTGAGCTACCCGAGATTGCCCGCAGACCGGTTTAGACTTTGACTAAGGAAACATGGCAGTATTATAAAAACCCTGTACAATATTAAACAAATTGTTACATTTTTTATTATCTTTTAGCTTAAGTTTTGCCCAATAATGAAGCTATGATTTTATTTTTTTTAATGTTCAAATCGGATTATCGATTGAGAAAATATTCACAGTCAAAAGTCAGAGAATATTTCAGCTATGCGTTAAGTTTGCAGCGCAGTGTATATAAAGCATGTTCCTTTATTCAACTTCGTCGAAAGTCTTCACTTTAATTGAAATTGTGAAACTAAAAACCTGCAGCCACATTTGGGGTCCACGGAAACATACATCAAGGATTCCAAACATTTCATTGAGAAGATCCAAGGCCTCAGACTGGAACCTACGGATATGCTGGTCAGCTTCGATGTTGTATCTCTATTCACAAAGGTACCCTTGGACGAATCAATAGGATTAGTGGCGGAGCTATTCGAAGAGAGTACAACAAATCTGTTCAAGGCTTGTCTAAAGGGCAGCTACTTCCTGTGGAATGGAGATTACTACGAGCAAAAGGAAGGAGTAGCCATGGGAAGCCCCCTCAGTCCGGTGGTGGTGAATCTATTCATGGAGAAATTTGAGGAAGCAGCGTTGAGCACCGCACCCCTTAAACCAACGATCTGGTACCGATATGTCGATGACACGTTCGTGCTATGGAGGCATGGACGCAAAAACCTGGACATGTTCCTCGACCATCTAAACAAACAGCACCCAGACATCCAATTCACCATGGAAGTTGAACAAAACCACCAACTGGCCTTCCTGGATGTTTTGGTGTCTAGGCAGGGGAATCGTTTGGACCACAAGGTATATCGAAAAGCCAGCCACCCACACAGACAGATATCTTCACAAGCTATCTAACCACCATCCGAGCCAGAAGCAGGGAATCATTAAGACTCTCACGGATAGAGCCAGAAGAATATGTGGACCACAACATCTAACAACGGAACTACAGCACTTGGAAAAAGCTTTTCTTCAGAACGGATATTCCCAGTTGGACATAAAAAAAAGCTGTAGGAGTGGGACGTGCTGAAAAAAGTGAGTCCACTCTGAAAGCTTTCCTGCCCTATGTTCCCAGGGTTACGGACAGAATTGGGAGGCTCTTGAGGAAACACAACATAAGAACGGTCTACAAGCCCACAACAAAGATCCGAGAATGTCTAGGGTCAGTTAAAGACAAAAGACCTCACCTAGCAACTGCGGGAATCTACCGGATTCCATGCTCCTGTGGAAGCGTCTACATAGGAACTACTAAGAGATCGGTTGCGACAAGATTAGAAGAACATCGACGGAATTGCAAACTTGGACATGTGGAGAAGTCGGCAGTGGCGGAACATGCCCTCAGCGATGGAACACACAACATCTATTTCGGAGAGGCACAGGTCCTGGCCACGACAACAGGGTATCGCCTCCGACTAATACGACAAGCCATTGAAATCTACAAACACGACGACAATTTCGACAGAAAAGAAGAGACAATGGCGCTGAACAGGATATGGTTTCCAGCACTCACCAACGCAAAAACAGCAAGAAAAAGCAACAGCTCAGGACAGGAGAGGGAATCCAGTACACCAGAGGATAGCAACAGCCAACAGAATGCGCAAGCTCCGATGACACAGGCCACGTCATCACAAACCACGTCATCGCAACCGGTGCATAAATACGGACTGCGCCCGAGGAATCGCATCAGAACAGTGTAAGCGTTCAAGCAAACCACTTCTGAAGATGCAAGCCACACGTGCTTGCGAAACGTCAAGAAGAAATTCTACCGAACGACGGCCTAAAAACCCGAAAAACCCACTTGTTTTGTGAAGCTAAAGTTTTTATTTTTTTCTAAAAATAACGGATCCTTTCAGTAGAAATTTTCAAAAATTTGCGCACCATTTTGCGTCCTCAAAAGCCTCCACCCTGCACTGTAATGAATGTTTAATTGTAAAATATGTGTTTCGGTTGCCAGAAATTTGTGAAAATTCCTCGCCCAACGAAAAATGTAATGCTTTATAAATTAAATTCAGCTCTCCTTTGTTTTTTTTTTGAACATTTTGTGGCAATTACCTCAGATGTTTTGAATAAGCTAAAATTCCCGTCTGTGATACTTGAATTCTCATAATTTGTGATTATACGACAGTCTCATGTGCGTCTATAGCCAGAAATCCAGCTAATTTAGCTGCTTGCTTTAAAAGATTTCTTTCTTAAGTGAATTTAAATTACTTTTACAAAACTTGTTAAAGTGCATACTGATTCCGGCTGCCATTCCTGCCGGTTAAGTAACCGGGACCTGGACATAATTTCAATCAAGCCAAAACCACTGTTTCATGCATAATTTATATACGTTTCGGTTTATAAGACTTTTACTCTATAACCTGCCGATACATCCAAAAATTAACATTAAACAAATCTTTTTAAGTTCAAAATAGAATTAGTGCAACTTGCCGTTTCTACAAAAATATTTTCGGATGGCAAAGGTTAAGTGAATTTGCAAGGAAGAACGTTGCAAATAAACATCCCAGTCAGATGCTCGCAAATCAACGTAATAGATACGTATCTATGTTAAACAGTTAGATGCACAAGTCACGACATTTAGAATACCTACTTGATGGCCCTAAATGATGCGATGTTTGCTCAATGGTTTGCAGGTCTTCTTCGTCCGGATATGAGTAGTGGGTCTTATGATCCTTGTTCAGTTTGTCGTTGTTTAAGATGTTAAAGGAAACATGATTGGAATTAGCGTGCGCTTCTTGTCCATTGGTACCGTCGACGAATGGATTGTAGCTGATTTCGTCCGAATATGGCGATGATAAGTTATTGGATGCTGAAATTATGCCGGGTCAAATAATTTGTTTGGATTCACTTTGTACATACTTACTCGTGCACAGACTATTTAATTTCCATATTGTTTTTAACGTCATTTTCTTTAACTAAGAAACATTTGTTTAAGTTAAGCTGGTTGCTGAGTCCGTTTGTGACCAAAGGTATTGATTTTGGCTCCTAACTAACCAAGTAGTGCGATAATAAAAAGAAAGACATTTGAGATAAGTCTTGGTGGGAAAACTGTGGGGAAATTTACAATATTTTGTCCTCTGTGCCTATTTTCACTAACAAATTTCAGAATATCATGGTTTAATGTCTAAGGAATTTTAATCTAAGTCTAAAGATAATTTAATGGCCGATCAGAATAAATAAAGCCGTATTCATGTTGCAAGTAGTACAAGTTAAGCAAATTCTCCTATGAAAATTAGCTGTAATTAGCAGAAGTTAATAATAATTTTGTATTCTAACGAAAATTATTGCATATTTAAAAAAACTCAGTACTTTTATACTACCAGTTTCAGCTTGTCTCAAATGCTTTTTTTAACGTCTTATAACCTGCTGGCCGGTCCCATTATATATGGGACACCCTGTGCATTTAACACAGCTAACTTTTTATCTGGAAACATGTAGTTTTCTGTTGAGAATATGGAAAACAATAGTCTTAGACGAGTCTAACGCGGCAGAATTATACACCATTTAACTTTTCTGTTTGTGACTATGAAACTAAGTTCTGAAATGAGATTTAGTTGGTATTAAAGGATTTTACATTTATTATTAACATTTTTTACTCTATTTTTGGGCATTGACCTAAAATGAAAAACATTTATTCAACGTTTTAAAGTAGCATTTTGAAAGGCAGTAGAATTACTAAACTGATTATTTATTCGATATCAAATGAACAACGACAGTCGCAACAAAACCTCAACTACCAGTTTATGAAAAATTAAATACTCAAGACAATAAAAAAGTTTTTTTTTCGGGAGAAATCATAGCACTGGCGGTGCCGTTTGTAGAAAAAAACCGCTGTTGTCGAAAAGTCAGGTTTAGCAGAAAATGACGTGCTTATAGAGCTCGTTCTTCCATTCGTATTTGAATTTGCCGTGAAACAATAACACAACAATATTGGGCCTGATAATTAATCTCAACAAAAAAAGGTTTAAACTATTAAAGAAATAGTGGAAAGAGTGAAAAATTGAAACGCCTGATTGAAGATCCAGACAAGAAAGCTAAGGCAAAGCAATTTAGAATCAAAACGGTACCAAAAATAATTAACGTCATTCTAAAGCTCAGAAAAAAATAGTCTTGAAACTTGGACAAGAAATTTTTCTTTTTACTCAAGAAAAAAAATATTCGTCACTATCCGAGGGCGGTCCGATAAGTACTTAGCCTACAGAAAAAAAACAAAATTTTGAAAAAGTGGCGGTTTATTTCTCAACATAGTCTCTTTTAATTCTATGCGCTTGACCCAGCGATGCTCCAACTTCTTTAAACGCGTCTGAAAAATACGTTTCCTCGAGGACTGCAAAGTAGGCCTCCTGGTGGCGATGACCTCCTCATTCGACTGAGATTTCTGCCCGGCGAGTGACTTTTTCAAGTTTGGAAACAAAAACAAGTCGCCCGGGGCCAAATCTGGAGAATACGGTGGATGGGGCATCAGTTCGTAGCCCCATTCGACCGATTTAGCCCTTGCAACGGCGGAGGTGTGAGCCGGTGCGTTGTCATGGTGGAAGACCACTTCTTTCTTCGCTAAAATAAATTTTCTGCCAAACAATTCTGTATAGTAGAGCCCTGTGGTCGTGTTGCCCTTCTCCAGGTAGTCGATGTAGATCACACCTTGTGAATCCCAGAAAACGGTGGCCATCACCTTGGGAGCACGTTATCCGGGTAAAGTCCACTGTTTCGACTGTTCTTTGGTCTATGATGTGTACCAGTGGATCCATGTTTCTTCGACGATCACGAAACGACGCAGAAACTCCTTCGGACTGCGCTAAAACAGCGTCAAACACTGCTCTGAAGTGGTCTCCACCGTTTCGCTTGTTGTCCGGAGAGAGCAAAAGCGGCACACATTCCTCAAACAGCTTTTGCATGCCCAAAATTTCATGCAAGATATGACCCACGCGGTCTTTTGAGATGCCTACTGCCTCAGCTATCTCGCGCACCTTCAATCGCCGGTCTACCAATACGAGATCGTGGATTTTTGTAATGTTATCCTCTGTGGGGTAGCCCTTTTCGAGGCACCTGGGCGTGGCTCATCAAAAACCGACGTGCGACCACGTTGAAACTCGTTAAACCAATTTTTGACAGTCGCCATCGAAGGAGAAGAGCCTCCCTACACCGCATCCAAGCGCTCTTTAATTTCGCTTAGTGATTTTCCTTCCAGAAACAAAAATCGAATCACCGACGGATATTGCTCTTTTTCCATTTTTCTGAAATCCGCCGGCATGCCCGCTTCCACACAAGTAATTATCGGACGGTCCTCGTACACCAATTAACACAATATAATGTGGAGCAGTGCTATAAATGACGACAAACAAAAAATAAATGATAAAGTTTTCCATATTTTAACCCATCTTTTTGCTAAAATTTTAATTCACGAATCTGTACTGGCTGTGTCTGTGTAAATGTTTTATTTATTTACATTTTTAAATCGTTCGTTTTATAGTGGCGTTTGAGTTTCTACGTGACTTTCAAGATGAGCATCCAATATTCACATGGTTCATTCAACTTGGTTTAAGCGAAACTGTTTGAAAACACCGAAATGAAATGTGATTGAATTAAAAAACTCACATTTTAATAAAATCGAAGAAAATTTATAAAATATGCAAATAAAAATGTGTTTCTATAGCGAAGATGGACCAACTCTTGATAGATTAACTTCTTTTTTGTTCCCAAGTTTTATGAAATTTTATTAAAAGTATCTTTAAATTGAAAATTGTTGATGTTGATGATTTTTCAATGGGTACTGATGAACGAAAATTGCTAGAAAATTAACATTTGCAACTTCTTGCAAAATCACTTAACCACTTTGGATTTTGGGGCATCTTCAACATTTTTTTTCTGCATTGAACTTGCAGGCCTATTTTTAGAAGCACTGTTATGTGCCAGGATAAGGCATTTCAACCCTACCCAGGCTAAATATTTGCAGGTAAAGTTTGAAAAAGCTGGAAATTGTCTGTAATTAGTTCCAATCTCTACCCGGATATATTACTTGATGGTAATTTGCTAGGGGCTGTTAAAACTCTACGGAAGAGAACGGCACTTTCCATCAGTTTTTCAGATTGCGCGTTGCCTAAAGGGAAATAATTTCTTAACAACTAAAGTTCTTCATTACAAAGAATACAATTAGTGATTTTGATAATGCGAATGAAATGAAAACTTTAACAATAACGGGAATTAATCTCAAAGAATCAAGTGCAAAACTTTAGAAAGTGCCCATAACCATGCTCACTATAAGTGTCTAGTTTCTATTCAAGTTTTCACTAACATCAACCTGTTACACTAGTAAAGCGCTCCAACTATTCCAGAGTTGTGATGAGAATGTTTCAGTCCTTCGCGTAGATGTTTACACAATTATTCCAAAGCATTGAGGAAAATCTGTCTTTTTTGTCTCAATTTGTGCTTTCGCCTTTCGCTTAGTTTTTGGAAAATATTGAAAATCCTAATTGCGATTTTAGGCATTTCTTTAATAACAATTTCCATTGCAATGATCTGTTTTATCTTCATTTCATAGCACTTTCATAGTGTTTATTGGCTCTAAAATTCGTAGATTTTTTCGATGAAAATGTTGCATTCTATTTACATTCACTGGTCACACCGCCCATCCTTAGAAATGCACAAGTAATTTTAGGTCAGCAGCTATTGAAAAATGCTGGTATTTTATACAAAACTTGTCTGAAATTTTTGACTTTAAAGTATCTATTTGCAAACATTATCGCCAATTTTATCAAACATTGTACGACTTATTTAAAAGAGTCTAATAAACTTATTTAAAAGAGTCTAATAAATTACCACAGTTGCTACAATTATCCTTTTTTCCTAACTTTTTTTTATTTGAATCATTTTCCAGACACCAGGTATTCATCCTTAAGAAAATACCCTGTATATTTTTAATTTGGGTCAATTTATTTCAGTTTCACTTGATTTGTGTTGTCGTAAGCATTTTTTCAGTTAAACAATTCTCCGTATGTTTGAGTTCTTAATTCTTAAGCAAGAAAAAGCCGGAAATAACCTGCGTTCACGTCCTGTGAAATGATGTGAATCGTAATTTTGATGGCACTCGACAATTCGATATGTCCAAATGGACACAACGAATAACATCAAAAATAAATTGTTAAGGAATTGAGAACAACACTTTACTGCCGATATTACTTTATTCAAACCAGGTGGACGCATTTGCTTGCAAAAAATATTTATCTCCAGAAGCTTTTCTAAGCTCAGTTAAACGCGAAAGCTAGAAAAAAATCCTGATAAGATTTTCATTTAATAAAATTCTAAAGTGAGTAGGTTCAAAACCGGCGTCGTTTTTCTAATTTATATTCCGTTAATTGCGAACTAGAGGCTGATTTGGTCACAACGATAAAAGAGCTTGAAGCCTCTTTTTAATAGAAAACATTTGTTAATAATTAAAATTTCACGGAAGCTGTAACAACTGCCTAGTTAAAGGGAAAAGTGAAATCTGGCTACATCTACTGTCAACAAATTGCCCTCTACGATACTGTTATGGTCCGCGTGGGACAAGCTGAATATATTAAAAATTCATTGATGTCAAATAACATTCCACTAAATAAAAAGAAAATGGTGTATACTTCTGTTGTTCAGTATATCTAAACATTGCTTTGTCTCACCGTAAAAGTTTACAGCTGGAACTGAAGAAAAGACCTCGGAGACGATATCTTCGCTACCAAGTTAATAATGCACACTACTCTTGTGCCAAAGTTTGCGGATGTGCCAGTGTCGGTGCCACTATATCTGTGCTTTGTCATGCAAAAATTGACTGAAAGGGGAAAATGCCTTTGAAAATTATTGTACAATTGTTTTCCTCTCAATTTGACTTTCATAGTAACATAAAATCCAAGAACCATTGGCGTTGGCTGCTTCAGTTAAACTTTTTACATGAGCCAACTTTACAAACTAGAACAAGAGCAGCTCAATAGAAAGTGCTATAATGGCATTAGAAACTTTCAGCTTTTCAAATTAAAAGTGGAAAACTTTTGTCTATATATAACTTTTTTTTAAACGTTGTAAGACAGTTAGAAGGGCAACTAATTATATTACGACATTTTCCACAAACAGTACTTTAGGTGCAATTGTGAAGTTTAGGTAAGTTAAACAGAGTGGCTAAATTATTTTTGAAATGAAACAAGATTTATTGGCTTTGTCAGAAGCTCATTTCTGGGGTTGGTTTTAATGCTGTTTATTACAACGCTGGCTTCAATTGGCCACAATTTTTCTATTTGCCAATTAAACAGGTGCTCACTTTTTACTGAAAATCATCAGTTAATTATACGATGTACAAACGTACAAGGGTGAAATATCGGTCTTTCTGCCCTTGTTTAGTACATGCAGTCTTAATATAAACAAACAAATAAAGGTAAAAATTATCTTATTCTAGGTTACTAATTTAATAATTTTAATTCTGGCTTAGATCATAGATTTATTGTCCAGTAGTCAGTTACTATTGTAAGCGTTCGAGTATCGTTGATGTAAGGAAACGAAAGCGGATTGTCTGGTTGGTCTTGTAAGACAAAGGGGATTCAGTATGGTCCAGTTGTAGGGGTTGTTTGTCCATTTTGTCTGTAAATGTATGAGTCTTTCCGAAATATTTGTCCTGTTTGTGCGTTCGTATAGTAGTTGGGTGGAGGGGTTGTGTAGTGGGTTTTGGGGGTGTCTTATTCGTGTTATTAGTCTTAGTGCAATTTGTTATGTTGTTTGTATATAACGTTTTGTCCTTTCTGTTCCGTTGGTCATGAGTATATGTCCATAGTCTAGCAAGGGTCTACAAATAGCTTTATATATTTTGGTGGCGGTGTTTGTGCTAATTCCTCTGTCTTTGTAGGTTAGTGATCGGAAGTGTTTTGTTCTCTTATTGTTTCTGCCCTGATGTTTCGTATGTGTTTAGTGAATTTAAGTTTGTGGTCAATTGTGATTCCAAGGTATTTTAAGTCCGTTTTTAGGGTTGTGTCCGTTTGGCCGTCTGCAGTTATTGTAGGGGAGTCGGCGTTGAGGTCTGTGGTTTGTGAGCAGAAGTTGGTTTTTTGCAGCGTTTGGTGTTAGTCTCCATTTATAACACCATGTCATTGTGTTGTTTGTTAGTGTTTGTCAGTCTTTGAGCTGCTCTCTCAGTAGTTTTGTCATGTACAATAAGTGCCGTGTCGTCTGCGTATTGTAATATGTATGCAGATCTGTTGATTTAATTTTTGTCTGGTAAGTTGTAATTGTAAATGTCATGGCAGTATCATATTGTAAAGAAACGGTGAAGCGGGAGATCCTTGCGGGAGTCCTTGTCCAGGGGAAAAAGAAAAAGACAAATGTGTTGTCAATTCGTACTTGTAGTATTCTGTTTGAGTAAGTTTTTATGATGTGGAGTAGATATAATTGGTTTGTGGAGCTTGTGAAGTTTTTAGAGTAAGCCCATATGCCAGACACTGTCACAGGCCTGTTAATGTCCATGAATAGACACGCCGACTTTCTGTCAGTTAGGTGAGTTATTTGTACTTGTTGGCCAAAATTGTGATGCAGTTGTTCAAACTCAGCTAGGATCAGCCTGTGTGTTTCCTGAGTTAGGCCTTTCAGGAGTTTTGCCTTTATTTTGTCTTTTCCCGGTGCTGTGTTTCTGATATGCCTAGGGCTTCATCGTATTCTGTGTCTGTGATCAGTTTGTATGTATAGTTTGGTGAGCTGTTAAAATAGTTCAAGTACTAGTCGTTGATCAAGTTCCAGTTGTCATTGTCGAAGTTAGGGTTTGTCGATATGCTGAAGGCCCTTTGATAGTGTCTGGCGAACGCGTCAGCTTTCTCTTTGTCTGTGTACCGTTCTATTCCGTTTTCGTCAATTGTGTCAATAGTGTTAGTTTTTTGTATCGTGCTAGTTTCTTCTTAATTTTTCGCCAGTAATGTTTTTGCCTTTGGCTTTTTGTATTTCTTTACGTTTTCTAGCCATTTGTCTTGTTCGGTATTGTCCAATCAAGGTTTTTAATGTTTCTGTTGAGTTGGTTCAGTGTCTTTTTTAGGTCGTTATTTTGAGTGTTTGTATATAGTCTGTACAGTTCTCTCTTTTGTTTTATGAGTCTCAGTATGAATTTGGGTAGTGTATGTCGGTAGAAAGCATTTTTTATTCCGGGCTAAATTTTCCTATGGCTAGTGAAAGTTGTTGTTTTATGGTTTCTATTGAAATGGCTGTGCTTGCTTGAGATTGAATGTAGTCATGTATATGTTGTTTCACTTTGTCTATGTCAGTCTTTGTTAGGTTTAATTTTTCTCTATAGGAGGTGTACTGGAGGTAGGTTGCGTATGTTGTAAGTCTATGTTAAACGTAATAGCCAGGTGGTCGGATCCAAGTTCGTTGGTTAAGTTTATGTTGTTGATGGTGTTTGTTAAGTTTCTTGTGTGCAGTAGAACGTCTGGTGTTGAATCTGGGTTTGCGGGCATCAGAAAAGTTGGTGGGGTGTGCTGTTTATAAAGTCGGAATTTTGTAAAAATCTTTTAAGCTGTTTGGTTTTGTTTCTGTTCAAATTAAAGTCGCCTATAATTTTGCATATTTATAGATGCTTGCCTTGGTCAATATTTTTGTTCTAGGTTGGAGTGTGGGTGTATGTATGTCAGAAATATGTGTATCAGGTCATTTAGGTAGGGTATCGTAAAATGTATGCAGTCGTTCAGAGGGTGGTTTAGGGAAGGAGGATTTGCTCTTCCAAGTTTAAATGTTGGTTTTAGGAGAGCTGCGACCCCGCCCCTGGCATGATTGATGGTATTTCCATGCCTATAGATATACTGCCAATTTCTGTACGTTGGTGTCTGTCCTAGTTTATTTTTAGTCTCTACAAATATGCAGCAGTCTGTGTCGTTTTGTTCTATGTAATTGTAAATAAGTGGTTTTTTACTGTTAAGTCCGTTGATGTTGGCGTAAAGTAGTCTCATGTTGAAGGGTCTATGTTGGTGATTGTTTGTTTTAATTGTTCATGGGGTTCTGTCGATAGTTTTTGTTAGGTAGGAGCATGTCGAACATCAATACATACATATGGTTACCAAAAAAGACGACCGAGGTGTCGATGTCAAAATTCAATAAATTCTTTCGCATTTTTTTTATCAAATCCTCTCTGTTAGTGTTGGTCAGTGTGAACATTTAATGAAAACACTTAAAACATACATTGTTGACTAATTGTATAATAAAACACCACAGAATTCTTCAAAACACTTGCTAACACCTCTGAGAATGTTTCTTGTGTCTAATTCACTCTGAGCTAATAAAACAGAGTCAAAATTCCACGTTCCACACCTCGGGTTCTATCGCTTCCGGGGCCATTTCGCCTTAATTGAGGGGATGAGTGATTGACTGGAATGACTAGTGGATACTAAGAAATTTGCAGAGATTATTGAGAAAACAACACGCTCGCATTGAAGTAACTCATTGATGTTTCACCAGGCAATTTGTGAAAAGACTGCAAATTAAAGAAAGTTTTTCAATTGAAAGTGGAAAAGTTCACAAAATGTAGAGGAAACGATCAAAATGAAACGGTTTGGTGAATTTGAGAACACACATTTTGTATCACAAAACATTTATTGTTGTTGACCCTTAGCGGTGCCCGGAATATTTGCAAATGTTGCCCTTTTAATTAAAACTGAAACACCCTGTAACTTGTAGGTTAAATATTTACGGAAAATTGTGATTATCCAAAATCTCCAGAAAAAATCAGCATGCAATCATGCAAATCCATTAATAGAAAAATCTTGATTGAGATCGATAGATCACTAATTACAGACGTGATTCTCCTAAATCTATATTTCGTTCACGTAAAGTTTTAAACTCGTTACCGGGATATTGAAAAGTTTTGCTGTAATAACGCGAAGTATCGAAGAAAAAACTTTAACGAAGTTGGAGAAATGAAGGTCAATTACCGTTTAAGGCCAGAAAGTCCATTTAGAATAAAATACTGGCGCTGGGACGCTCCGAAGTGCCAAATTCGATGTGTAATTACGACTCGAGAGCCGTGAAGTGTCTTTAATATATATTCTGCTTGAGGAAAATGTGTGATGTATTAAGGAAAATTTAACTGTTCACTCGCATTGAGTAAAATGCCGGTGTGAACGGTGCAATTGTCACCTGGCAAATAATCGCAATGATCAGTTGTCAGCAGCTCACTTGCACATTTGTAACTAGTAAATTCAATTTCCGAGCCAAACACATCAAGTGAAATGGATTGTAATGTAAAAACC